>JANSVA010000218.1:52662729-52681179 GCA_025504915.1 Erythroxylum reticulatum | reverse complement strand
GCCTCTCTACTATGTAGGGGTAAGGCTGCATACTATCGGACCTCCCCAGACCCTGCTTCATTGCGGGATTTCAGACTAGGTGATGATGATGATGGTGAGAGATTTCTCTGAAAGAATGAAGCTTTCAGAAGATGAAGGGAAAATCCCGAAGAAGATATTTTTAAGACAGAAACAAAAATTAGATGGATCTTTTAAGTTTAAAAGAACGTGTGTTTAAGAATTGGACACTCGTCCATTTCTTTAAGACCTTGGCTAGTTCTTAACTAACTAGTTCTTATTGAACTGGTTCCCAAACTTTCATCCTTTCATTACAATTATCTCCAATTTGTCTCTAATTTTCACAACCATTATCTCATAATTCTAAAGTTGATTCCCAAATTTTTCTTCAATATTATTACACTCATTTCTATTTTCCATACATCAATTTACTTGCCAAGTGGTACTTTTCCTAGTCTAATAATAATTAATCATTTCTGGAATTATTCCTAAAATTCACCAAATTCGAAATTGGCCAATACGCTCTCCAATTAATTTTTTTCCAATACAACAAATTGACAATTTCTCTATAATATCATATCACAATTCGATTATACCCGAAATTATCCATGAATGCATGTACAATTATTTTCGTGTATGTAACAATTAAATTCACATGCATGTATGCTAACAATATGTATGAGCATGAGATGCATTTTTTGTAAATCTCTCATTGATCTTTCATGTACCATATTTAGGGTTCTAACCCTCAATCTGGGAACGAGATGTTACAGTTAGACGGTTGAGTGATGCTAAGGGAACTCTCTCAGGTATGTATTGCGTTCTTATTTGCTCTTTTTTTCTATTTTGATCTACTCCTTGTAGCTCTATATTTGATTGAGATGGGATCTTAGAGAATGACTACTTAGCTTTCAACAGGTTAGTCCCTTACCTTCTTCCTTGCTCATTTTGATAAAAGCATGTTTGTAAGTAGTTTTCATAAGTTGATTGAGAATCTGGTCTGCTAGCATCGTAGATAGCATGAACTCTGAATTACAATGCTGGGTAAATAGGATCAGAGTTTAGATTCTTCATATGAGAACTATTCCTCCACTACAGCAAGAGTTCAACTGATTTGTAATCAGTTGTTCACTTTCAGGCTAAGTTGCATGCTACTTCAACAGCAAGTTTTATGGTTTTCCCAAACCATAAATTCTTCGTGAAGTTCTTCTACAGCAATTTTTTTGGTTTTCCAAAACATAAGTTCTTCGTAAAGTTCTTCTGGGGATACAAGTTTCTTAGTTGTACCAAAGGCAGGCATTGAAGTTGAGAACTAGCTCTTCCCAGAACACAAGCTCTACTAGAAAGCAGGCGTTTATCAAGTCACTAGTTCATTTACCAACTTGTGAGCTCATGGAAATATTTTTTGCTTGAATTTGATTGAAGGTTAATATACCTATTTATTTTTCTTGTTAAATTGTCACGTAACGTTGGAAAGAGAAGTGGCTTTGTATGGGAAGAAATACTGGGGGATTAGATTTTAGGTTTCATTATTTAGTTTTTATAAATATTTTAGTTAACGCAGTATTAACGGGTCATGTATCAGTCACATGTTTCATAATTTTGTCAACATGATAATCCATGTCAATATCATTAACTGTGGTGCTAATTTTACACTATTTTTTGAAAAAAATTGAAAGTTAAAATATTTTTTCATCACTTTTCATTAAGCTGATATTGGAAGAATGAGTAAAGTTCAAAATATTTTATAATTTACCCTAAATAAAAATGTAAAATTTCTTATGCAAATATAATCAAACGATATTTGTAAAGCATGTCTTATTTGGTTCTAATTATTAAGCTTCATAATTTAAAATAATATTTTCAACTAATTTTTAAATGAATTAATTTATATTTTAAATAAAAATTAATTTGATTTAAAAATAATTTTCAAATTCATATTGTAAATTATTTCCAACCATCTTAACTCCTCTAATAAATTTAATTGAAAATAATTTTTAGAAAATTATTCTTCTTACTTATTATAATTTTAAATACTCATTTTTTAAAAATTTAATGAGACATTCTAATTTAATTAAAGAATTAATGTATAATATAATTAGAAATATTTTTCCAAGAATTAGTATTTTTTAATATTAAAGGAAGCCCAATTTCAAAATTAAGTAAATTATTTTAATTTAATTAAGAAACTCTTTCAATTATTTATTTAGAGATTAGTTTCTCAATTAATTAGACAATTATTCCTTAATAAAATTTGAAAATATTAAAGAAAACTCAATTTTTAATTAATAAATGAAAACACCTTTCCAAAATTAATCAAAAAGACATTTTTCTAATAAATCAAGAAGCTTATTATTCAAATTAATAAAGAAATAATTTTTAAATAAATAGAATCATAATTCTTTAAATAAATAAAATAATAAATTTAATTTATTTCAATCAAATTGAAATAAATAACTTTAATTAAAAAGCACATTTCTTAATTATTTAAGAAAACACTTTTCTTGATTTTATGAGCCTAATTAATTACTAATTTAAATATAATTAAAACATAATTAATTATATTTCTAGAAAATAATTTTCTACAAATTTAATTAAGAATCAATCTAATTATTAATCTTAATCACATTAAAAAAATAATTAATTTAATTTCAAAATTAATTTTGAATTAAATATTCTTTTAAATAACAAGTCCAAAATCTAACTGTGAAATACATTATTCCTAAAGTAAAATAAGCTCAATCATATCCTATTTTAAGTCCCATTTAAACTTATATCTAAATAATCCTATTTAGCCCTAGGCTACTGTAATCTGGTGACTAAACACGCTTTATCTCGCTCGCACTGGTGACCAAACACCGTTCTTCTTTCTCTTAGGAAACCTAGCAAACTCTAGCGATTAAAAGCAATGCTTATCATTGTCCCTCCAGCCTCAACTTTTGGTCTTTGGAATTGCCAATCCATACCAACACCAGTCGCCAGTAACTGTTCACAGCCTCAACGACTTCACCGTTGTCCCTTCAGCTGCTTTTCTCCTTTTAGTCACTTAGACCTGTCGCAAACCACCTTTGCTTTGACATTGTCTCCTCCTGTCACGCAGCTCATCATCGGCAAGCAACTCATACGTCTCGTTCCATTTCCACCGTAGTTATCCGTTCAACAAAACTAGAATAGAAACTCAATAAATACTAAGCTTCTTCCTTCGTCGAAGTTATGCTAGCAACCTCCACAAACACATAAAAACACAACCATAACTTAACCACAAGCCAACCCCAATGTTTCTTTATTGATAATTCCTGGCTTCACAACCCAAAACTTAACCGTTTACGATCCTATATTGGGAACTTCAACACAAATCACAAGCAATCGTGTGTTTAAGGATTTAAAAGGGTGTTTTAAACTGTTGCTTTTGTACTTCTGAATTTCCATAGTTAATGAACAAGATGTGAGGATTATAAAGGTTTTTAGAAGATAGGTTTCTGAAATCTGAACCTATCATATAATTGCATTTGGTTTAGGTTAGGTTTTGTAATTTTAATATAAAATTTTCATAAAATTATTCAAATCCAATTTGATTGTATGATTAAGGTTCATATTTGATATAATTTTAAGAATTAGGGTTTGTAACAATTAAAATTTCAATTCTATAATTTAATATTAATAACAATCGAATAAGTTAATCATGTTAGAAAATTAAAAGATGATTATGATATCACTTTTGGAAAATTTGAGGTGAGATTCGATCTAACATGTAACAGAACAAACATAAAACCTTTTTATTTAGTTTTTAATAGACATTATTACTTTAATTCTATAATATAATTAATTCATAAATATAATAAGCATAACCTAAATCATAGCTTCTTAGGTAGCCTAATTTTTTGTCATTTTTTTAGAGTCGTTTTTTAAATTGATTAATTGTAACACTATAGCCACACACGTTTATGGCCTCTAATGATATTGGCACAAATACATTTTGAGAAAACTCTACAAGTGTCTTTAGAACATAAGCTTATTTATAATATGTTTTAATATTTTAGTAACTTAATTTAAATAAAATATTAAGTTCAATTAAACTTTAATTAAAAATTACAACTAATTCTAATTCAATACTAATTAGACTCAAATAAAATTCAATATTTAATATTGATCCTTATTTATAGAATATTTCATATTTAATCTTAAAGTTTCTCAAATTTTACAATAAAGTCTAACTTGACTAAAATATCTTTTTCTCTCTTTAACCATTCTTTATGTATAGCCTATTCGGTTTCTAAATATGCTGGTATAAATATCAATTATAACCTTAAATCATATTTGTAATTAGATAAATTAAACTCCATATATCTTTAATTTTCTAATTAATACTTTATATTCATATATTAAGATTGGTGACTAACAACGTGTCATAACTACCCAAATATTATAAATGTCAAAATTATTTTGACTAATCTTTTCATACATAATTTTTTCTTATAATTTATTTATTGCATCATATATTATTCTGATTAGACATAGAGTATAAAAATATATATATACTATAGTTTAATCCGGTCATATTAGTCATCTACTATTAGTAATTGATTTAATTGATGACATTTGATTTTTTTTTAAATTTCAATTTATCTTGACTAAAGATTTTTGGAATTAAAACTAATTAAAAATAACATAACATTCTTTCTAATCATATATTGATCATTCAAGTACCCCCATATAGTTCACATTAATTAAATGACTATCGATTAAGCTACTCTTAGCTAGAATATGTCATAAGTGGTATTAAAATATAACAAGCCTTACATATCTACTTTGAGATCTCATATCAAAGGATCACTTATATAATTATCATTATGAAAATTTTTATAAATATATAAGTAATGTTTCATATAGAATTATTATATGAAGTCAGTACATTGAGCTTTTTCTCTAAAAATCACTCACATATTTATTTAAGTATCTCCTTATTTTAGTATATGAGAACAATTAGTTCCAAAATGAGAAAAAAATAATAATAATAATATGTGCTATTTTTAACTCTTTATTATTGTCTAATTTTAGTAAAACAATGACTGTGAGCAATTTGAGATAATATATAAATGTAATATGAATTTTATAGTTATGATTTCCTCATAAATCATTTGCAACATACATTTAACTCATAGATTTTATTATATATTTCTAAATACATATAAGATAATAAATGCATTTAAGTAATTATGTTATTAAACTATAACCAATAGATTGGTTATATGATATAAATTAACATTAAAGCCTGGTAAAATGAGCAAAGGGAGACTCCTAAGATAATTTCTAGTAACAAAGGTATGAATTCATTATCTAAATTAAATCATTTAGGAAGGAGATCATCGTCTAATTTTAGCCCATTAGCTCGTTTGATGATTCAACACATAATTGACAAATTATTATGCATTCTCAAAATTTTAACGGGTTACGCATTTAAGTTTTTCTCTGTTATTTGTTAAGTAGTATAAAAAGTAATTAATCATTAAAAAAATATTGTTTCTTTCGGTATTTATAATAAGTAGCTGAAAATTCAATCCTTTTGTTATTATCTTTGATAAATAAATTTTAATATAAAAACATATTATTGATATATAACAAAAAGTACAAACATTAAAATGCGTACCTCCTCAAAAAATTTCAAACTACCCTATCAACCTTGAAAACTTTAATCCTATATATTGTTTCTTCTAATCTTTCTTCTATTTTAAATATAATTACGAATCTAATGTAATTTATAACGGTTAAATATTTGTGATAAATAATGGCATAATAGTAAAGTTGTTTATTTAAATCATAGTTCTTTTTTTATAAATGATATGATTAGTTTAATGTATGAGAGTTGATCAAATGTCGCTAAAAGATATGAAAATAAAAATTCTTTTTGTTCATATATATAATATTTTTTAGATATTTTTATTTTAATATTAGTCAATGATAAATGTAATTCTCTACTACATAATTAATGAACAACATATTTAGATTTAGAATATATGACTTCTAAGAATTAGTACAGCTAATTACTTCACTAATTATTTTTTGAATTTAATTTAATCGTATGTAATAAGATAAGAGAATGTCTATAGACATTCTCTCCCTTACGTGTTATACACTATTTTTTTAATATATCAATATCAATTTTTAATAGTAATATGTTACAGAGAAATGTATGCATATGTCTATATATGTATGTATAACAACAAAACTCAATACTCTATACGGGCAACAACCTGCAATTACTCAATATTTCTGGGATCCATTTTGATGCAGCTGTGACTGTTAAATATCATAACATTATCTGGTAGATGGGATGTCAAGGATCCTAAGTGAGTAGAAGTTGTTTAAAGGGATTATTAAGTGGCCCCAATTAGCTGTATCAGTCGATGGTATGGAATGGAATGCAAGTATTGCTTGTGGTGGTGGTTGCAACTTCATAGTCACTGGATGTAGAAACCAAGGAAAATCATACAAGTGGGTGAATTTGGACCCATTACTACCATTGATCATTTGGATTTCTGGTCGTCGTCACCATCATTAACAGTGTCATAATATTCTAAGTCCAAGTGAGGTGGAATGGATGCTTAATTCCATCATTGGCTCATTTGTTGCACGTCCGAGCTCTTCTTCCTTGCTTTAACCATTTAGAAAATTTTGTGTTTAGAGTTTTGTCCTGAGCATTTAACCTATATTTAATATTCCATCTTTTCACTTATTGCATTTTAATTATCACTAAGATTAATAAGCTAATAGTCAAATAAGTTGACTTATAAAAGATCTACCAGTAGTCAATTAGTTGCTAATATAATGAAAACAAAAACAAACATAAAAAACTAAAATTAATTATTAAGCTAATATACATTAACCTAGCATTATGAAAAAGTATCAAAGGATTCAAAGTATTAGTTTTAAAATACACAATAATGTATAAAGGAAACTCAAAGATATTTTTGTTGATTTCTTAAAAGTTTGACTTCTGTAACTACTGCCAATCAACTCTATCTCCTTTTTTTTTTCCCCCTTGAAAGGAGCATGTCATCTCCTTATCAATGCTTTCATGTGCCACAAAAAAGAAGTAAAGTGTAAAAGGATAATCAGAGAGTAAATATAAGAATAAAAATTTACAAAGCTAACGAGACTAATAATAAAAACTAAATTAGTTATTAAAAAAATCAATGAAAGATGGAGAACATAAATGCAACAGAAAAGAAACCACATTTTGAGATATAATATATTTTAATTTAAAAATAAAAATATTTAATTCTAAAGAGAAACATGAGAAAAGAAATTATTATAATTAAATTTCGCTTAAAGGAGGTACAGTATCTATTTCTAACATGGAAATAATAAAATATAAATAAATTTGTTAAACATATTTAAAAATAAGATATAAATAAAAATGAATCAATATGTTTACTATTTTTCAATTAATTTCATTAGTAGTATCACATAATATGCTCACGGCATTCTCTTATCTCGTTAAGATAGAGTGATTAGTATATAAATAAAAATTTCTTTGCCACTTCCAAGGTATGTAAATAGTGAACTTCCAATGTATTATAGTCTTATTAAATAATTTTAAGGTAAGAGAAGGGAAAATGTCCTTCTTGTCAACTGGAGTTAGCTTTTTTTTAATAGTTCCAATTACTGATTCTTTTTGTGTGATCGCCTCAGAAAAAAATGCAAGCTTAATGGGCTTAAATTATTGCCAAATCAAGCATTATCATTGTTATGCTCTCTCTCTCTCCAATAATTGTTTTGAACATAATTCTTTTGTTAGATAATTAATCAACCAATCCTTAAGCATATGGTCCATGGTGGATATAAATTGGAACGTTATGCACATGGCAAGTTGGGAATCTTTCTATCCATCAACTAAACTGTTAACAATAACTATGTTGAGACAGAGTAAACGACTACTGTAACTTTGGTTTTCTGTCCAACTAACACTAATACAATTCAGTGGAGGGGATGACTTTAAAAAGATCCTACACATCTACATGTCCTAATGCACGAGGTTGACGAATAATTTCAGTCATCTTCCATACACAGAAACCTTGTACTTTCATTCCCGTTCTCCTCGAAAGCAACAAAAATATCTATTAATTACCTCTAAATGAACGTCCAAAGAACAAGTACCATAGCTTCTATTCTAATGTACTAGGCAATGATTGTCTGCCGTAACCATCATTGGCTTAGAGAAACAGTTGAAATACTAACAAAATACGCCATTGACTTAATTACGTGGTAGAACTAAGGGAGTTGCTTCAAGTCTAGTATGTATTAGTTGCATGAGACTTCCAAAAGTAGTTGTACCTGCATTCTTATGGACTACAAGAAAGTGTCTTTGGTGCTGTTTGGTTCTACCCTGAAATCACATCTCCACAAGAAGACTGAAAAAATAACGCTTAACTTATCTGTGAGAAGAATTTACAATTTTCAGGTGAATTTTATACGAGCAAGCCAATGAGGTTCCATTTAATGTTGTTTCTTTTATTTTCCTGACATATGACATGAAAAATGGAAATTATACCTTGCCGAATCCTCACGGCTCACTCTACTACCTGGCATTGCTTCTTGTCACAATGACAGCAAAGGAGGGGAAGAGGCAGTCAGTCACCTGATCTGATCTGTCGGATCCCTTCAATACCAAGCCTACTTAGGCTTTTTTTTTTTTCCGTGTCTTAAAAACAATCTCATGAACAATCTTTTTTAAACTATCCATACTTAAATTAATTCTTGCTAAAACCTACTAAGTTTATTATAGGAAGTAAAACTGACTTAAAAATTTAAACGATTACATATATAAAGATGGTTTGAATTCCCAATCTTATTTAAATTAAAAGAGTCTCTTATCAACTCACCAAATAAGTTTTACCATCTCTCAAATGTTTTATCCTGCAAAACATGAAATGGGACCTGTCGCCTCTCTAACTAAACAATTTTACACAAGACCAACACCTTCCCATCTCTTTCTGTATGTATAAGAAAACTAAGCTCAAACATTTACATCAGCTACCAACACCAGACCATTGCAGATTAAATTCTTTTGTTAAGTGTCAGATTCTTCTGACGTGATTATAATTTATAAGAAGTAAGAAAGAAGTAGACAGAGCGCGCCTGTCGGCAGCACGACTTCACTTAGGACCCACAAAACAAGTGAGAAGCATATCATGCAGCCTCCCCTCTCTCTTCTCACCATTCATTCATTTAACTCTGTGTCTCTCTCTTACTCACACATCACACGTTCCCACGTGCTTACCTTCTTTGTCTTCTATTTCTCTCTCTCAGAGACAGCTTTCTAAACAAAAGCAATAAATTTGCACTAGAATACTGAAAAAGAATGCTTCCTTGAACTCCTTTTCTAAAATTTTCGTACCCCTTAATCAGGGTTTGCACTGACATGGACTCAAGAACTCTTCTTGATCATGCTCTCTTCCAACTCACTCCCACCAGGACAAGGTACATTTTTATGCGTTTTGTATTTATTTTACCTGGGTGTATTTTTTCACGTTTTGGGTTGATTTTGTTTTCCGAAATTTTGATTCGTGAAGATGTGAGCTGGTGATCTTTGCGGGTGGTTTGAATGAGCAGCTAGCCTCGGGCCTTCTTGAGCCGTTCATTTCACACCTTAAAACAGCCAAAGATCAAATTTCGAGAGGTGGGTACTCGATTACTCTCCGCCCTGTGTCGCCTAATGCCCCCTGGTTCACAAAAGCCACTCTCCAGAGGTAACACGTTAATGCTGGCTGTGAATATACTAAGAGCTTGTCTTTCGTTCTCGCTTTTTCTTTGGATATTGGGATAAGAATCTTTTAACTATTTATAACTACTTGTCCGTAGGAATCATTATTAATCCACAGTTTTCTATAAACCTCGTTGAAATTGACCGATTTCTCTGTGTCACAAATTATCTAAATCTGGATGATTTCTCTGTGTCACAAATTATCTAAATCTGGATCAAGTGATTCCTTGTCATTTGGGTGAATGCACTTGATAACATCGTATCAGTCCTTCCAAACAAAGGAAATTTCATATGGTGGTCGAGTTGTTTGTTCTCTAGATTTGATGGATTTTACTATTTTTCCACCCGGACAATGGCTATCCAAAGCAACCAAACAGAAAGAGGAAAAGGATTTCTATTGAACTCTAAAATCTTGATGGTTTTTTCCTTCTGAATAAAATATCAATCTTGTAGCTGTTCATTGGGCTGAGATTTATCATTTTGAGGCTGACATTTTGTCTTCAATACAGATTTGTGAGGTTTGTTAGCTCGCCAGAAGTTCTTGAGAGATTTGTAACAATAGAGAGAGAATTAGAACAGATTGAGAGTTCAGTTCAGTCAAATGAGCTGTCAATTGCAGATGCTGAAGGTATGCCTGAAATTTAAAAGTTTTTAGCACTAGTAATTCCTTGTTTATCATGACGTGATCAAAGTCAATGCCAAACTTAAACAATTTGGTGATAGTCAACGAACCCCTACCTTATAATTTCAGGATTCTTTTGTATAATCCTTCTTCTGAATCTATTAATTACCAGATATTAACATCCATGAGTGTAAGTAAAGCTAAGATTACTAACAATTGAAAGGAGTGGTTAGTCTTGCTATGCTTGTCCCATTAATATGCTTTTTTAGGACTTATTTCATGATTTTAGTTAATGTGCATGCAATGAAGATGAAGCAATACTGAACTGAATCTAACAAATGAAGGCTTGTAGGTTTTCATCAATTTATAACTGATTATGATAGTTATATAAAAGTTCTTTTCTATAGAGATTACGTTAACCAAACTTCCAATAATTGGAAAATATAGCAGGTGGTGCTGGGAGCTACCCGAAGTCATTTGCCGTATCTAAGGTATGTTGTTACAAAAAATCCTTTCAGACATTGCAGTGATGGTTTTTAGTTCTCATCATGATGCTTCATCTCAGATGAGAGATAGCAATGGAGATTCTGCTGCTGTTTATGAGGAAAATTCCAAGTAAATAACCCACCCATTTGATTATATACTCCCGATCTCTAAATATGATTGCTTGATGAGTTATTTCTGAATAATGCGCAGGATTCATCTGCAACGTGCTCTGGAAACTAGAAAAGCTGTCCTGCGTAAAGAGCAAGCAATGGCTTATGCTCGTGCTTTGGTCACAGGCTTTGAAATTGATTGTATACATGATCTCATTGCGTTTGCTGATGTTTTTGGAGCTTCACGTTTAAGGTGTGAGAGGATATGAGACATCAAAATTTATCGATCAGCAAGAAATATTAATTCAATTTTCAATAACAACTTTCTTTCTTTTTTCTTTTTACTTCTGTTAGTTAGATCACATTATGGAATTTCCCTTCACCTTATAACTCATAGAATAATATATTATTTCCCTAGTTTTTCCCACCAGCTTTAACTTTTGGGTTGAATGGTTTCTATTGAGATAAATTTAAGGGGATTAGAGCTTCTGGATGAACTGATAATTGGAGGATGATGTAAAAGCAACCCAGTGATTTGCACGCCTTGTTTGTGGACTAGAGAAGTGTTCTTTTGAGTGTCAACCTTGTTTTTGAGTTTCCAGGGCTTGGGACTAATTTCCCGAAAAGTCAGTTCAGATTATTTTGTCCAATTATTTTTGAACATGTCTTTTCAGCCAATTATACCAAAAGAGTTGCTTATACTTATAATTTTAGTTAGCGTGTAAGATGTATCCGTTTTCACACAGGGAAGCATGCATAAATTTCTTAGAATTATGCAAGAAGAAGAATCAAGATCGACTCTGGATAGATGAAATTGCAGCAATGCAAGCATCTCGATTGGATTTGCCTTATGTTGGGACTTCTGGAATCATACTAGCTGGTGAGGAGAATTACCCTAGTCAAATTGGTGGTTGTGTTGGGAGACAAAGTGGCTCATTAGATGCATCTGATTCAGCTACAAGTCTTGGGAGTTTTGACCTAAACCAAGGTACACCCGAATATCTCTACTTTCTTTAACCTGTAAAGGATCAATTTGAGGTACATGCCTGAGCATTTGGGTTACAACTGCTGCCATGCATACATCCAGCATCTCTGTTTCTAATATTGCTATTTACCTATTAACTTGCAGATGGTAGTACACAAACGTCTGCCCAAATTCAAATGGCTGACGCGAAAAGTCAAGTGCCGAACATGTCGTGGGCAAGCCATATTCCTCCGTACATGCACAATTTTCAAGGTCCTATGTATCAGCATATTCCCTCATATCAAGGCTACCTTTTTCCTGGCATGCAGGTTCCTTCTCCATATTTTCCAGGGAATATGCAATGGCCCCAAAATGCGGAAAATTCTAGCCACAATAATGATTGGAGTACTGATGATAATAAAAAACATAAATCCTCATCAAGGAATAAGAAGAAATCTTCACATGGGAAAAGCCTGGAGAGTGCAAACCAAGATGATTCCACTGACCCCAGTGATTCCAGCTCAGAGAATGAATCTGATGAGAATCTGCAGAATGGCAATAAGAAATCTTCTGTGGAGCAGGCTCATAGGAAAAAGCATGGGAAGAAGTCTTCAAGAAAGGTTGTCATTCGTAATATTAACTACATTACTTCTAAGAGAGACGAAGAAAAAGGCAGCATTTCTGGGGAAACATCTGACGAAGAGGAATTCATTGATGGGGAAATTCTGAAGCAGAAGGTAGAGGAAGCTGTCGGTTCATTTGAGAAACGTCATAAATCAAGTTCTCGTCATCATAAGAAGTCACATCGGCACCCCATGAATGAGTCGGATGGTCCTAGTGATAAGGATAACAAAAGTATGATTCTTGAGGGTGAACCTCGGAAGGATCACTGGGGTACCTTTGAGAGCCTGCTCATGAAGGACAAAGATTTAGACTCTTCAAGTGCTGATCCACATCCTTCTAAGGTACAGGAGTACTTCGTTACCAAGAGCTCTGAGGAGACAAGATCATTGCCACTAGACCTGCAAATGGAGGGAGTAAGAAAGCAACGTCCAAGTTCAAATGATTCCTTCCTTATAATGAAGATGGAAACTGCTAATGAAGGTGGATCTCGCACTGGAAATTTTGAATTTGGTGAAAATACCCATCCCAAAACAAGAAGAGCTGGCATGCATGAGGCGCTGTTGTTCTCCCACAGATTAGAGGATACAGGGAGCTCTCACCGAGCTACTGTTTCTGATTATTCTACTGAAGCTACACTTATTACAAGCCAAGAGGAAGGAGATTGGTTTGGTAATAAAGGTATAGATACGTCAGCAAACAAGGATGGGAACATGGAACTGAAAGCATTTGGTGGTGATTATGCATCTCCAGTAACTGCTGAATATTGTCACATTGAAAAAAACAAGAAAGAAGTTCTAGCCGATGACTCATTCATGGTCCAGGCTCGACCTTTAGATGACGAACAATCTGCTTCACTTTTGAGAACAGACCTTAGCTTGGTTTCGGACATAGTTGATGCTAGTCAATATGAAAATGGAACGTCAGAAATTTCACAAAATGATAATGAAGCATTTGAAGCCCATGAACCGGATGATCTTTTCATGGTGCTGAGTCGTGATTCATCTACCGAGCAACCTATGTCATCTTGGACTCCTGAAATGGATTATGAAGAGGATATTTTATCTGCTGAAGTCAATGGGAGACAATCTGATGCTGGAAAAGATTCTTCCAAGGGCAAGCTTCTTTCTAATGGCAAGGTAACAAGTGACAGAAAGTCAAAGGTTTCAAGTGCATATGTTGGAAAAAGCAGATCGGACATCATGTCAATGACCAAAAGACCCCCGCTCGGAGGCAGAAATGTTAGTCAGAAAAGCAAAACTGAAAGGGTATGCTATATATGATTTTGGTATTGCCTTCAGGGATGGGAGGATAAATTGCTTTTGCATGACAAAAATCGCAGCTTTACATTGTTTCCTTTTTGTTTCTCTCAATTTTATAAAGAACTGCGTAGATCACTAAATTTTGCATGATATAAAACCATCTTAGGTTGCTTGGTAAATTTTGTTGATCTTGATTTCTCTGTCTTATCGTAATTCTTTTACTTATTTTATCTATTTTAACCACATACATGTAGGAAGAGGAGAATAGGAAGAGAAAAGAGGAGTTATTAGCACAACGTCAGAAGAGAATTGCTGAAAGGAGTGCTAGTGGGAGCATTCCTGCGACATCAAAAAGAATTCCTTCAGAAAAGAGACCTACAATATCTTCCTTGAAACGTGAAAAGCCTCAAAACCAACCTCCAAGCCAAGAGAATAAACAAGCAGTAATTAGGAGTACCACCATTGATCGTCTTGCCACTGCTAGGACAACTCCAAAGGTGGAAGCAGTCCCACCAAAGCCTGCCCAACCTAAAAAGGCACCCGTAAAAGCAAATTCCTTGCCACAGAAGGCCATGAATGCAAACAGTAAGAAAGCCAGTCCAAACAGAATTAAATCTGATGTCCTCCAAAAGAATGATGACATGGCTGTGATAGCTGAGAAGCAAACAGAAGTGGAAATCCCAAAAGCAATACCTACTATGGTTGTCAGTGGCAATAAAGAAGACATTAAGGAGTTGCGTAGCATCACTTCAATAGAAAATAATGAAGGGGCTAAGATCTTACAGACAGAGAGTTCAGATGATTCAATACGCAAATCTGTACAAGTAGCTCACTTGGAAGTTGCAGTGGGATTACTTGAAGCATCTCATGTTCGTTCTGAAATTCAAAAGGTTTCTGATGATTGTGGTGAATATATCTCTAAAATGCCAGAACTTCCTACGCCAGAATTACCTACTCTGAACCTTTCTGCTCTGAATGTCAGGGAAAGCACAAGTAGTGAAATTTCACGATCACCAAAAAATTCTGAAATAGAAATATCAACCCCACCATCTGAAGACATAAACCAGGAAGCAGTCCACTCCAGGAAGAAATGGAACACTGACGAAAGTTCCCCCAAAGCTGCTAAAGGTTTCAGAAAGCTTCTTTTGTTTGGAAAGAAAAACCGAACCTCTATTTTAGCTTGATGTTGCTGGACTAGGCTGATTATGGGACATAAGGTAACACTCTCGAAGAAGGGTTTTGGTCCTGCAGTTTATGTTCCCATATTTCTTGTCGAATTTAACAGGATTGCTAAACCAGGAAGAAGAAATGAAACTCGGGAAAGGAAAAAGGTGTGAAAGTAGTTAGATGGTTTGTATGCATAATAAGGCCTTTGGTGTTGGTGCCGTATGAGGAATGTTCTGTCTTGTTTATCTGAGTTTTGTATCACATGAGAAAAGGGTGTAAAGTATTATTGCTGTACGAGTCTGCACTTTGGATATTCATAAACGGGGAATTCCTTGAAATCACCTGTAGTGTTCATAAATTTCTCTCCATACGTACTCTGGAATCATGCAGTGATTTATTGGTCAACATTCACAACTTCATTTACAGAGTAATCTTAAATTTAATGTACTTGTAAGGTTCGCGAAGTACAGACTGCCCAACTATTATTTTCAAGAGTTATTTATTGACTAATGAGATCTTCAGATCGTCCTGAATTCGGAGCAAGTGAGATGCCAATGAAATTCACACCTGATCCAAATCCTGCTGTTCAAATGGAAATGTGAGAAGGCACCTATAAAATGCATCAAGTTCTAGAAGCTGATGAACTATTTACACTCCAATTTGGTCATAATCATTAGCAGAAACTCCTACACTACTGTAATTGACCGGTAAGTCACTGATAATTGATAAGTGATAACTTGATAAATTTTAAATCTGTGATTATGGTTTATGCTTTCTTATTCTCTCCCAAGGTTATGGTTATGGTTTATGCTTTCTTATTCTCTCCCAAATTTATGGACTATCAATTATGATTATGAGTAACATATATATTATATGTTGATTGTTTCAAATAGATGAACATATTCTTTTAGTGGAGAGTTGTAATATGATACCGAAAACAGAAGTTGAAACTTGTAATCTTGTACCAAATGAAGTCAGAAGTCTTGACTCCAAATCAATTAAAAAGTGAAGTTTTAGATCACTTCAATAAGACTAGATCAATGAACAGAGTAAAAAAGTTAAATATAAGTATTATCAGAAGATGTTAGCCGAGAGTTCAAAAGGTGGAACTTCTTATTTAAAGACATGTAGATTCGTGTAGGAAAAAAAACGTTAATATAAGGTCAAACATTTCCCTTAATCTTATGAGAGGAAAAAATGAAATGAATCCAACATCTTATGAAAGCAACAGATCAAGATTTTTGATTGCTTCTATAGTAAATTGGTGGTGAACATCCACTATCTTTAGCTGATACCAAAAAATTTAGGATAATTTGCAATTCATTCTAACTGACCTTCAAGGTTCGAACTCGGAATACGTTGAAGGAAATTATGAAAATATACTAGGATAAGAAGAAATAAATTTTAAGAACATTATTAAGTATTGAAGGACATATTAACATTGTAAGAGATATAAGGACAATTGATAACCAAAAGAAGTGTCATATAGTAATGACGACACATTATGTTGACAACGATAAATTTTGAGGTAATTTATATTCTTTAATATTGTTATCATTTACTTTTTCATGATGTTATGATTGATATTGGTCATATTTGTAGATGATAGGTTCATTTATATGCTGACATCACATACAAGCGAAATGTTGGCAATTATGTTGAAAAACTATTTGATAGATTGTAAGATTAACACCATAACATTAAACAATTGTAACATGAATGGTGCTATGATTGAAAAACTAAAGAATAAGATAAGGATCGAGAGTTTAGTGGTTAGTAAAAGGTTATTCCATATGCGTTATTTTGGATATATTTTGAATTTAATTGTAAAGAATAAGTCGGATATGATAAAGGAAACAATTGATTCGATTCAGAATATTGTAGTATATTAGAGTGCAACACCTAAAAGAATTGAGAAAATTGAAGAAATTTCGTGACAATTATGCATTCCAAGTACGAAAAAATTGATTTTAGATTGTCCAGCTAAATGGAACTCAACTTTCAAAATGTTGGAGTCTGACAATCTAATATGTTGATATGTTTACCAGACTGAGACAACTTTTAGTACATTTGCATGCCTACAGAAGACCAATAAGACTTGGCTAGAAAACCTTATGTGAAGTTGGGATTATTTTATACTATGATTGAATTGTTTCGAGGAACAAAATATCCAACTTCGTACTATTGTTTTAACACTATATAATTAATCACATACACCTATGAGGGATATTATGGTCATTATTCTTTAAATAACTACCAAAGGTAGCTAAAGTTTTTGAGTTTAAAACCAAATATGGAAACATAAGTTGAACATCCTTTAAAAAAAAATTATGAATAAGAATATCTGCAAAAAAATATTCTTTAACTGGTGAAACTACAACAATAATTCAAGTACGTGATTGTTTTTTTTTTTTTGCCTGCATATGCAAAGATCCTGTTTAACATGATCTATGTGATTATGTTCTATCTTACTTTTTTTTTATTATAACATTGGTATCAGAGCGGGTATTTTTTATTTTAAATGCATGCTAAAATCAAGATGTCGTAAATCTATGTTGAAATTTAGCTATTGATTATTTGTGAATAATTATATGAATATCTACAAATATCATGAATTTGGATATGCTATGTTTCTTGCTATATCATACTAGGCTCATGAGTTATTTGTGTATAACACGTTAAGTTGCATTATTTTCTGCAACACCAAGATAGCAAAACTTGACTGAATAAGGTTTGAGTTATCCTTTAGGAGAGAAGCGATTCCGCTGCCATCAGAAGCCATAAGAGAGTGATTAAAAAAACGAACTACAGAGAAGAGGAGGAAGAGGACCCCTCTTTTTTTTAAAAAAAAAAAGAACGAGAGGCATGTGGCTTCTCCAAAAGTTAAATGTTTTTTTTAAAGAACAAGTATAACAAGATAAAGGCTTAACAAATGGGTTGTTTTTTTTTTAATAAGATTCAGGCTTTATAGTTTTTGGATATATGTATCATAATAACCAAGAATGAGTTAAGACTTTGGGCTTTGAGGTCCAATATGTTAATAAGCTTGTGACAATTTTTGGGCTGTAATGATATGTAAAGAAAGGTTTAAAGTTTTGTGATCCAAAGTGATAATAAGGTTTTAGGCCAACAAACAATGAATGGTTCATGTCTATGTAATGCCTTATGGGCTATGACTTGGACCCATAATATATGACTTTCTTTCATTAGGATTGATGTTGGGCAAGACCTTATTATCTATATTGATGTTTTAAATTAAATGTAGCATAAAGAATTAGAAATAAGTTTTTTAATTTGCATAAACTAATTAGTTTAGTTAAATTTGTTTCTAATTAAAATAAAATATTAGAAATTAGTTTTGTAATAATATTAAAATAATTTGTTTAGTTAAAATAAACTTAGAAATAAGTTTCTAAAACCAACAAAATCATAAATGAGTTTTCTAATTGTATTATTTT
>JANSVA010000218.1:52642862-52660806 GCA_025504915.1 Erythroxylum reticulatum | reverse complement strand
GTGTCCTAGCACGCCACCCTCGCGGGGCACGAGCTCGGACATCACCCATCGATGTCGGGTTCAGGTCTTACGGGAGTAGGGTGCTACAATATTAATAGTTAAGATTTCTGAAACACATGACAAGTCACGCAGCAAATTTAACAAAAACACTACATTGGACTAGAATTGAAAAAATTTAAAAGTTTGAGCATTTTATTGGTATTTTTTGAAGTTTAGGCTATAATTGAAAAATTTTTAAAGTTTGGGCATTTTATTGTTACTTTTTAAAGTTCGAGCTATAATTAAAAAATTGAAGAAAGTTTAGGCTTTTCTAGTAATTCCTTTGTAATTATGATGAATAATTGGTACAAGTAGCAAATAGGCTATTTATGAATTTGCATATTTTACTTATAAGAAATAATAAAACTAAATTAAATAGTTATTGCTATCTTAATTATTTAATTTAGAGTTTGTTCTTTTTCATTAAGCTTATTGGTATCATTTAATTGATATGAAATGTTATTATGCTCAATCAATTTATGATAAGTTTTGGTTTAAATTATTAGGTTAATCAAATTAATTTAGAAAAAATTGAGACTTATTATGGCTATCATAATAGGTTTTAGACTAACTATTTGAACTGTAAAAATTATTCTTTTTAGACCAGTGATCAAAGTTACTATTGGATGAGATCTTCCCTTGAATCAGAGATAAGTAAATTTGAATTTCTCATTTTTATATTTAGTTTATTATTTTTATTCCTTATTAATTTTAGTTCATTATTCAATTAATCATAAACCGCCACTTTGTTTATTGAAATCAAAAAACTAGTATTTAGTTCTCTTAAGATTCGGCTTAGCTCCACAACTACTATAAGAGTGTAATGAATTAGAATTAATTTTGAAGGCTTCAACAACTCGTTTAGCTAATGGGATATGAAGAGAAGAGGCAAAGTGACATAGTTCTGAAGTTAAAATGGCTCTTTATGACTTAAACAAACTTCAAGAGCTTGGTACAGCCGTATAGATCGCTATTTTCAAGAAAATGATTTCCTAATCTGCTCTCATAAGTATGCTCTCTACTCCAAGCATGAGAAGGAAGATACATCACTCGTATGTTTGTATGTGGATGATTTATCTTCACCAGAAATAATTTAAAGATATTTGAAGAATTTGAGAAGACAATGACTAAGGAATTTGAAATGACTAACATTGGCCTTATAAGCTACTATCTTGATATTGAAGCAAAGTAAATGGATGAAGGAATTTTCATTTCACAAGAAATATATACCATAGAAACGCTCAAGAAATTCAATATGGAGAATTGCAAGCCAATCACTACAGTCGTAAAATGTAGATAAAAGTTGTCTAAGAAAAACAAAAGAGAAATGGTGAATTCAACACTCTATAAAAGTATGGTTGGAAGTTTAAGGTATCTCACCTTCACAAGGCTAGATATTCTCTTTGATGTTGGACTTATAAGTTGTCTCACGGAAACTCGAAGAATAACTAATTTGAAAGCTGCTAAGAGAATCCTATGCTATATCAAAGGCACTCTAAATTGTGGGATCCTCTATGCTCACATCAATAAGTTTAAGCTAACTAAATAGTAATTAGGCTGGAAACATCAATGATCACAAGAGTACTAGCGAGTTAATATTTTGGGAAAATTCAACTTTCACATAAACTTCAAAGAAGCAACCAATTGTCACACTATCTATTTCTGAAGCTGAATATGTTGTAGCCATTTCATAATTTTGTCATACACTATAGCTAAGGATATTTATGAAGGAACCTAACACTATAGAAGAAGCAAAAAAAATCTACAAAGATCTATATTGATAACAAATTTGCATTAACTTTGGCAAAGAATCTAGTCTCTCATGAAAGAAGTAAGCATATAGTTATACATTATCATTTTATAAGAGAATACATTACAAAGAAGGAGGTCTAGCTGAAGTTTACAAGATCTGAAGATCAAAGTATCAATATCCTTACCAAGCCACTTAAGTAAAGAGACTTTGAAAGATTAAGAAGCATGTTTGGATTCACAAAAAATTAAGTTTAAAGGGAATGTTAGAAAAATAAACTTAAATTTTAGGCCCCAAATTGTTAAACCTTAATCCATTATCTTTGTAGACTATGATCTACATTTCGGTCCATTATCTAGAGTCTACTATCTAGTATTATCTAATAGTTAGAAGCTCGGTGAATCTTGTATTAAATAATGGAAGTTGGAATCTTGTATTAAATAATGGAAGTTGAAAGAAGTATTAAATATAAGTAGATAGGAGTTGAATTTAAAACTCTTCCATATCTCTTATCAAAAAGGGATAGGTCTCACATTGTAAATAAAGACAAAAAAATAAAAGGAGTTTATAATAGAAAGCTTCATTTCTTCTAAGTCCACTTCCACTTCACTTTCCTAAATTTCTTTTCAATATCCTTGTTCTAATAATTACCACACACACACACACACACACACATATGGGTTAATTATCAAAAAAAGCCCAAACTTTCTTTAATTTTTTAATTATAGCGCGAACTTTAAAAAGTAGCAATAAAATGTCCAAACTTTCAATTCTTTTTAATTTTAACCTAAACTTAAAAAAAGTGGCAATAAAACGTTCAAACTTTTAATTTTCTTCAATTCTAGTCTGACGTTATCTGTTGTTCTCCTGATACCCTCAGTCATTTGATTTTTGTTTGTTCTTTCGACGCCTCAAACTACTCTCGTATTACAGCATACTGCATTAGTAAACTTTTCGTTTTTAGTTTGTTCTCTTGATGCCTTTATTGTGAGGGTGTTGAGGCTGTGTAACCTAAAAATCGAAGGGGTGAGGGTGTCAAGAGAACAAACTGAAAACAAAGGAAAAAACTGAAATCAAAGTGAGGTCGTTGGGGCTGCGTAATCTGATTTAGGTCATTTTTAAACAACGACGTCGTTTTAATTATGTGATTAAACGATATCGTTTCATTAATCTTTATTTGTTGTGATAATTTTAGCTAACATGTATTAGTAGTTAAGGTTTCTGAAACAAATGGCAAATCACAAACTTAACAAAAATACTAACGTCGGACTAGAATTGGAAAAAATTAAAAGTTTGAGCAATTATTGCTACTTTTTGAAGTTCGAGCTAGATTTAAAAAAATTGAAAGTTTAAGTATTTTATTGCTACTTTTTAAAATTCGGACTATAATTGAAAATTTAACAAAAATTTGGCCTTTTTTGGTAATTAACTATATAGATATAAGGAAATACAGAAAGATGAAGAAGTAGCAACAGAAGAAGATATATATATATATATATATAAGGTATAAAGAAAGATGATGAAGAATAAGAAAATCTTTATTCATTTAATAGTATATTGTATATATATATTTGAAGTAGTCCTTGCATAATTTGTTCACATTAGAATGGGTAAAGTGTAAATATTACATAAATTCGAATAATGTTACAATTTAAATCCAAATGGGTTACTTACTAAAAAAAACTCAAATTTTCATTATTTTTTTTAATTATAGCCGGAACTTTAAAAAGTGGTAATAAAATGTCAAAACTTTCAATTTTTTTCAATTCTAGCCCAAACTTCAAAAAGTAGCAATAAAATACTCAAACTTTTAATTTTTTTTCAATTCTAACCCGACGTTAGTGTTTCCGTTAAGTTTACTGACATAGCTTGCCATGTGTTTTAGAAATCTTAACTATTAATACACGTTAGTCAAAATTAACACAACAAGTAAAGATTAATGAAACGACGTCGTTTAATCACATAATTAAAATGACATCGTGAAAGCTAACAAAGAAACAAAGAATTTGGTGAAGAGTGGCCGTATATCCACCAACACTCCCTTTACTGCAATATATATCTCATAGAGTTAGGTTACACATGTGCAAAGATGCATACTAACAAAAATTGCCCTTAAACTAGACAAGAAATACAATTACAATTAAGTAATACCATTGATATTCCTTGATTCCCCCCCGCTCCTCAAACTAATGTGGAGATAACATTAGTTTGCTTACAAGAAAATCATGTCAAGCCCGAGTCATAGACTTTGTAAACAGATTTGCAAGTTGAAATTTAGAAGAGATGTGAGGCAATGAAATGAGATCAACATTAAGATGTTCTCAAATATAATGTCAATCAACCTCTATATGCTTTGTACGCTCGTGGAACACAGGATTAGACCCAATACGAATAGCTCTGAGATTATCAACATAGAAAGGTGTTGAACTAGGAATATGAACCCCAAGATCTTTGAAGAGACCTTTTAACCAAACTATTTCACTACATGTAGAAGACATTGTTCGATATTCAGCTTTGGTAGAAGATTTGGACAATGTTGTTTTTGTTTTACATTTCCAAGAAATAAGCGAATCACCAAGAAATAGACACCAGCTTGTTGTAGACTATCTAGTATTCGGACAATCAGCCCAATCAGCATCGGCATAAGCTCGAAGTTGAAGAGGAGAAGTATAAGAAAAGAAGATCCCATTGGAAGTGGTACCTCTAAGGCATCTAATAATCCGGTAAACCGTACTGAGATGGAGTTGGCAAGGTGAAGAAACAAATTGGCTAACAACTTGAATAACATGAGAGATATCCAGTCTAGTTGTTGTAAGATAAATGAGACTGCCAACTAACTGTCTATACAAAGTAGGATCAGAAAGAGGAGTACTTGCATTTTTAGAATATTTCACATTGAGCTCCATAGGGGTGTCAACTACCTTAGCATCAGTGAGATTGGCAAGCTGGATTAAGTCTTGAGTGTACTTTCTCTGATTGATAAAATAACCATGAGAAAAACTTTGAATTTCTAGACTAAGAAAGTAAGTGACAGGACCAAGATCCTTCATTTTAAAGGACTGATTGAGCAAGTTCTTCAACAGTTTAATTCCTACAAAGTTTTTTTTAATTTGCACATAATAGAACCATCAGAACATTAACCTGGAGGAGGTTTCATAAAAATTGTCTCTTTCAAGTAACCATGTAAAAACGCATTCTTTATATCTATTTGAAAGATCGGCCAATAACGAATGACAAACAAAGCTAGAACAACTCTAACGGTAGTCATCCGAACTATAGGTGCAAAGGTTTCTTTATAATCAATGCCATATTCTTGGTTGTATCCCTAAGCCACTAATCGGGCATTGTATCTATCAAGACTTCCATCAGACTTCAATTTGACACTGTAAACCCAGTTACTACCAATTGCTGTGGCATTTTTAGGAAGATGAATCATTTGCCAAGTATCATTCTTAACTAGTGCTTGTATTTCACCATCCATAGCCTCTTGCCAACATGATTGAGAAGTAGCTTCCTTGTAGGTTCTAGGAATTTGTGTTGTCTCAAGAACAACAAATAAAAAACTATATGGTGAGTCAGTAAAACGGGAAGGTGGATGAGAGTTTCGTGTAGAACGATGAACAACATTTGTATCTACATCAAGACTAGGTAAAACATGTGAATGAGAAACCATATGGCCATACTCCTTACATTCGTGGCATTGAACCTTAGACCAATCCCTCTGAGCTTGCCTTCCTTTAATTCTTCCAGCAATAAAAACTGATCCTACTCCCTTATTACTCTTTAAAGATGCCTGAGTAATCAAGTGAGTCTCTTCGCTCAATAATTCACTAAGGACTGAATCAATATCAGGCACAGTAGTCCGACTTAAAATATTCGCCCTAACAGGTTCATATTATGGCCTGAGCTTCATGAGAAATTGCATAACTTTTCTTTCATCATATAACGCATGCAAATTTTGAACACAACAATTATTGGTAATAGTCTCCATACTAGCAACCTTAAGATCAGACCACAATGTCATGAACCCATCATAATATTGATGTATATTTTTATCTCCATGAGAATATTGAAAAATTTCATGTTCAATTTGGAACTTACGGACAAGATTAGATTGTTGGTATACCTTGGCAAGATAATCCCATATCTCCTTTGCAGTACACAAACCTCTCATAGATGACCTAATGTACATGGTAACTAAACTCAAAATCCAAGAGATAATCTTTGCTTCATCGACCAACCAATCTGCCAATTCTTTCCCTTTCGTAGATCGTTTTGTTATAGAACCATCAATATGTCCCTAAAGATCCTTCTCTTGAACACAAAACTAAAAGCGGAACCTCCAATTTGGATAACTGCCACCATCAAATTTGATAGTAATGAAATCTCCCTTTTCAGATGCCCTAAAAAACAATTCTAATCAAAGAAATTAATTTAAAATAAATGAAGAGAAGGGAAAGCAAAGTTCATATCAAAACTGAACAGTAGAATCTTATAAGAATAGACGAAGAAATTAAAAAAAGGAAATCTCTTGCTTTGATACCATGAAAACCAACAAAGAAACAAAGAATTTGGTGGAGAGTGGTTGTATATCCACCAACACTCCCTTTACTACAATATATACGTCATAGAATTAGGTTACACATTTGCAAAGATGCATACTTACAAAAATGCCCTTAAACTATACAAGAAATACAATTATAATTAAGTAATATCACTAATATCCTTTAATTTACACATCGTTGTTTAAAAATGACCTAAATCAGATTACGCAGTCCCAAAGACCTTATGTTTTGATTTCAGATTTTTCCTTCGTTTTTAATGTGTCCTCTTGACATCTTCACCCTTCGATTTTCAAATTATACAGCCCCAACGCCCTCACATTAAGGGCATCAGGAGAACGAATTAAAAACAAAGAACTTACTAGTGCAGCACGCTGTAATGCGAGAGTAGTTTGAGATATCATAAAAACAGAAGAAAAAAAAATAAAGCAAAGGACTGAGGACATCGAAAGAAAAACAGATAATGTCGGGCTAAAATTAAAGAAATTAAAAGTTTGAACATTTTATTGCTATTTTTTAAAGTTTGGGCTAAAATTAAAAATTTTTAAAAATTTGGACATTTTATTACTACTTTTTAAAGTTCGTGTTATAATTGCAAAATTAACAAAAAATTGAGTTGTTTTTTTGTAATTAACCCAATCCAAATTAATGATTCCTTTACATAAAACAACTACAAAAAATTACTGAAATTCACGCTTAGAAAATGAACTTAACTCATCGTGTAACTATTTTCTGATTGTTTTTAGTTGATTTGTTGCTAATTTAAAAAGAAAGCTAGAAGATTAAAACTAGACAAAGGTACTAGCAAACACGCACATGCTTATAGACAATACTCGAATGGCACCTTGAGAAGGAAGTCACGCAGTAAATTGAAACAGAGCAATGAAGACGGACAATGTTTTCGTGCCCTGATAGCTGATGCTTTGTCCTTGTTACTTTTGAAAGTTGCATAAAAATTTAAAGTTGACCAGTTGCCCATTTCCTTGTCACGGTACATGGAGCTGACCTGCAGGTGGGATTTCTCTAACACTATAGTTTTTTGACAGTAAGTCAAATTATCTAAAAAGACGATCCAATTAACATGATTTTTAATAGAATTTCACATTAAAAAGCAGAAAATTTTTGCAGACATTTGGACCTGATGATAGAAGAGAATGATTTAATCAATTCCCAGTTTAAAACATCTGACCTTCTGCTTAAATCCATTTTTAATATAGACAAAATATACATGTTATCAAAGGAGTTTAGGGAAGTTGCTCTAATCTGTGCCGTACTCAAGCTCGAATTGGATTGGAAAACTTTGGTGTCAGATCTTGACCAATTTCAATAATTTGATTGGCTCTTCTTCGGGAAGGAGAAAACGAAATAATTTCAGACTCCAATTGAATCACAAATTTTGTGAAAATCGATCTGGATTCTTAATTTCATTACTTGTTGCTTTTAAAATTTTGGATCATCCCAATTTAACTTTTTTATTAAAGTTAAATCAACCTTCCAAATTAAATTAATGCATCAATTATGATAAATCATTTTTTGTGTGGATCGACAGCATTATCTAGGTATTAAATATTAAAGGTGCACCATCATGCTTCTTTCCTCCTTTTTCTATATCAAATGAAATAATCAATAATCACATGTTATTTAATTCCAACTTAATTAAACTTTTTTTGTTTTATTAAAAAATTGTTTGGATTAATTCTATTCACTTCATAGTCCTTGCAATTGAAAATTTTTCTTTTAGGGAGCCTAAGATGAATTTTATTTTTTATTGGCTTTTCAAACTCAACTTATTAGGAAATCGGGGGATTCGATCCCATACGTAGCAAAATATTTGTGAAACATATTTCGTATTTGATTTTTTGAAGATCAAGATCACTTAAATTTTATATCATGATTACATAAAATATAAAAAAGCATGAATTTTAAATTATACCTTATTACAAAGCTTGATCCTTTTTCTTGTAGTTTTCCTTGAATCATTTTTAAAATCGTTTCATCTCAACCATCATAACTACATGAGTATCTGACCTCTAGCGGTGTTCACAGAACAAGTTGAGAGAACGCTACAACTGTTATAAAGATGGTTAGGCAAGGAGTGGTAACTCCCTTAGAATCTATTTATAATAGACTTTAGATATTTTAGTAATTTAATTAAAATGAAATTATAATTTTAATTAAACTTTAATTAGAATTACTATTAATTCTAATTAAATACAATTATGTTCAATTATGATCCAAAATTTTATGTCGATTCCTACTAATTAAATATCTCATATTTAATCATGGAGTTTCTCAAACTTTACAATCAAGTCTTATATTAGGTTTTCAAATATGTTGACAATGGATAAAAGTGATAACCCTGAATCATATTTATGATTAGATAAATTAAACTATTTTAATTTTCCTTTAATTATCTTATTAAACAATTTATATCCATAGATCAAAATTGTCATTTGGCAACTTATTATGATAACCCAAATATTTAAGAATGTTAAAGTGATTTTGAATAACTTGTTTGTGTAAAATTTTTCATATAATTCAATCATTGCATTATATAATATTCCTATTAGACATAGAGCATAGAATTAATGTCTACTCTATTTAAGTCCAATCATATCAGTTCTCTACTATTAGTAATTAATTCAATTAATGATATTTTAAAACTATTTTTAAAATGTCATTAAAGATTTTTCAAATTAATATTAATCGAGAACAAATATTATAAATCTCGTAGTTTTAAAATGTCATTAAAGATTTTTCAAATTAATATTAATCGAGAACAAATATTATAAATCTCGTCCATGTAAAAAATAGACATGAGTGAGAAACACTAAAGGGCGATTCTAGGCTTCTGGTGTGCGAGGTGAGAGCAAGGTGGAACACGGTTGAGTCATTGCGTGGAGGAGAGGATTCATTGAAGAGTTATTAAAGTGTAAAGAGAGAAGACCCAGCCACCACACGAAGACCCAACCATCAATCGCGTCTTTCTAGATCTGAAGTGACCAGATCCAGATCCAGATTTAAAGAACTTCAACTCTCTCATGCCCCAAAACCTCTGCCCTCTCTGTTTACCTAAACTTCCCCATTTACCTTTCTTTTTCCCCTTTAGTTACCTACCATAGTTGCCATCTCTAACTTACCTCCCCTGCCTCTAAGGCTACGACCTTGATGGCAGGCCTTCTAGCGTCCCTTTTTGGTATCGAGAGAGGGGAATCCTCCATATCAGAAGTCAATTTCCTTGTGCTTACCAAAGAAATAGTAGCGTCTCACTCAGTAGCTGATTGCAATGGTAAAATCCCTAGCTACCACAAAATTGTAGATCAAGAATCCAATCTAGTTGAAGCATGGAGGAACAAATTGAAGATTGTCCACCACAAAGGAACACTTAAACACTATCAAAATGTGCTCAAAGATGGAGTGTTATCTCCACCGGTCGAACTGTTAATGACGGGAGCTATAGCTTAGTCCACGTATTTACTAGGCTTCTTCTGGTCTAAGCATCCTGCATTTCTGGCAGTTAATGCTTGGGAAAAATCGAGTTGGGGAAAGAAGGGACTTGAGAAAGCAATGCTCAGGGAAGACAACTCCATTCTATTCAAGTTTACTGATAACACCAACCTTGATGAGATTATAGAGCAGGGCTCGTTGCACGTGGGAGGGCAACCCCTCTTCATCCATAAATGGAGGCCAGAACTGCAAATGGATAGAAGTGAGATAGACACCTTGCCATTATGGGTACAATTTCATAACGTCCCGATAGAGTTTTGGACCATTAAGGGTCTTAGTTACATGATTAGCTATTTGGGTAAACCCATTTGTATGGATTCCTAAATTGTAACGATAGAACAACTTTGCTATGCTAAAATGTGCGTTGAAGTATCAAAAACAGCTTCCCTATTTGATTCACTTCCTATTCTTCGACTGACTGATAAGGGTGAACAGGAGAATACTGTCATACTCATCTCCTATCCCTAGAAACTGACGAATGATAGCAAAGTCTAGAAGCCTACAGGTAAGATGTTTCAAACTGGATAGCATAATGAGTTATTGGATTTTAGAGTAATTGACGATAAGAATGGTGTAGTAAATGAAGACATGGGAGCTGTCTATAAATCACCCTTAACAGAGACAGATAATAACATTAGTACTGCTGTAGAAGTTTTTAATAGTGTGGTCGACGCTACTGAATGTGCAATGTTTGCTATTACTAGTGTAGTCTTTGATACAACCCATGTTGAGGCTGTTAAAGATAACCCTCTTGTAGTAGGTGAAAATACTAGTATTGCTACGGTGGGCGTGCTTAATGGTGTTGTAGATGTAGTTAATGGTGGTCTAGCTGTGCAAATGATGCAGGTTGTATACAATGGTAATCAATTAGTTGGATTGAGGTCCGAACAAGTTGTCACAAATATTTCCCAGGAACAACCAACTCTTGATAAATCAAGTGCAAACAATGTGTAGAGTATAGACAATAGACTGAATGATTTCACCTCCCAATATTTGGAGCATTGTCAGATGGATTGGGCCAACATGTTGACTCCATTAACAATTGTTGGACAAACTGAGAATCAAGTAATAGGGGTCATTTCTCAAGAACAAGTAGAGGACTATAATACTCCATTAGTGGTAGTCCATTTCCCTGACATCCCTGGAGATTTTTGCGTGCAATCTAAACTGACAAAAAGGAAATTTGCAAGGAAGAGAAAGTCAAACCCTAAATACCAGGGGGATTCCCCCAAATAGTGAAACATTAGGGGGTTAAAAGACCCTCATAAACTAGAAATGATGAATGAGCTTTTCCATAAAGATGAAATATCGATGGTACCTATAGCTGTTTCTTGTTGTTGCCTATCTTGCAGACAGTTATACTATCTTACTTAGTGAGTTTGTTTTAATCGTATTGCAATATGATGGTAAGCTTGAATTCATGAACTCGTTGTGACTTAGATTTAGTTTTTACTATATTTAAAATTCTTTTTCATTTTTCAAAAAAAATAATCGAGAACAGCAGATCATTCTCCCTAATCACATTAGGATGATGAATCCTATATTGATCACTTAAATATTTCCATATAGTTCATGTTATATCTAATGACTACCAAGTAAGCTACCCATGATCAAAATAAATCATAAATAGTATTAAAATATAACAATCCCCATATGAGACACTTTTAGAATTCAATTCAAATAATCACTTATACAATCATCACAATGAGAATTTTCTTATAAATAATGTTCCAAGTAGAATTCTTATATAAGGTCAGTTCAGTGAACTTGTTTTCTAACAAACATCACTCATTTATTTAAGTATCTCCATACTTTAATCTATAAGATTGACTACTTCCTTCATAAGAAAAAACATAAGGTGTGCTAGTCTTTTTATGCTTTAATAATATCTAGTCTTAATAATATAAATCTCATAATTATGATCTCAGCACAATTTCATATGCAATGCATATTAATCGCATAAACTTTACAGATTGTTTATTAATTTACTATAACTACAACTGTCATATGCCATATTCATTTTAATTCTTACGATGCACCCATAAATGGCAAAATTTTCTTTTTTGCCCATCTCTATCTTAATGAGCTAAAACCAAGGCTCTTATATTTTGTTGAATATTAGTTAGAGTAAGTTTAGAATTAGTGAAGGCTTAAAATGAATAAACAAATTTTTTTCTAAGCCTCCGAACTATATATCCTTGTTTAATTCTAGTCACTAAATAAAGGAAACTTTGATAAATAACTAATTGAGTTTCTTTCTTTCAATTATTCTTTTAACCTTTCTAATAATAACAAAACAGAATCTTCCAACGTATCAAGCAAAAATTCCAATAGCTTTTGCTACTATAAGCCTCCCATCCATGAATTTTTTTTGCATTTCGCCTATAGAAAAAAGAAAAAATTGTATTTATATCTAAATATGTATAAAAAATGTCTTGAAATAATTATGTTACTAAATTAACCTAACATTTTTATTTCAGAAATTCAGGAATATATACAATTCGTAAGTTAGGTTTTGTTTTAATACTATGCAAGAAAGAATACCAGGTCAAAAAAATCAAGGAAGGATGTTTGTAAGTGCAATGTGTTGAGATGGACAAGCACAATCATGACTAATAAGTGCCATAAGTCCTTAAAATATAGAGAAATATGAAATACCAGTAGTCATTCTCACGCTTTTACTTTGAATGAATAATAAAGGATGAACCATTCTTTAGAAGCGTGTTTATACGTAGTGCTTCGATCTACGTATTAATATTATTTCAAAGTAAACATATAGAGAAGTTTATATGTCGTCTAAATGAAAGAAGTTCAAGTACGATCTTTCAATTAGTTAACCCCACGAGGAAAATTGACGTTTTTGAAGGGGTGGGAAGAAAGAAACCCTCCTTTTTGCTACTTAGAGTTAGTCAAGGTTTGTGTGTTCTCACTGGTTCTGTCAAATCAAGAACGAGTGGTCTCTTCCAGGATTCAACTTTTTAAATTTCTAGTACAATATTCTTCCTTCAAATTCAACTCAACAAGTAAAAGGGTGCAATATTAAACAAAATTGGTAAGTAGAAGTTGAACCCCTCTAAATTCCTATATATATTTCCAAGCTATCCAAGCCTAGATCTTGTACTTCTTCAATAATTCAAGCCATAAACAGCGAGTTGAAAGCATTTATTAAAAAGGAAACCATAAATTATAGAAGCCATGCGTCGTTCTTTAACCATCTTCCAGCGCCAATTTCTTCGCCAATACCATCAAATCCAGATGGCAGATCGCGTTAGGAAGCCTTGTGATGTGTTCATTAATCATAGAGGGATTGACACAAAGCGCACGATTGCTACTCTGCTTTATGATAATCTTTCCAGGCTAAACCTACGTCCTTTCTTAGACAACAAGAACATGAAACCTGGGGATAAACTATTTGACAACATCAATGATGCTATCAGAAAGTGCAAGGTTGGAATAGCTGTGTTTTCTCCTCGTTATTGTGAGTCGTATTTTTGCCTTCATGAACTGGCTTTAATTATGGAGTCCAGGAAGAAGGTGATTCCTATCTTCTGTGACATCAAACCTTCACAGCTTCGTGTGGTGGACAGTGGACAATGTCCCGCAGAGGACATCCAGAGGTTTAGCTGCGCTCTCGAAGAAGCTAAGTATATTGTTGGGCTCACGTTTGACTCCTTAAAAGGGTAAGATTATTTCTTCTTTAATTTCCTTGTTTATGTCGATCGAATCATTAATGTGTATAAATTTCTTCCTTAATTTCCTTGTTTATGTCGATCGAAATTATTAATGTGTATATTTTGCTTGTAGTACAGACGCAATTTTACAAATCTATACCATTTTTTGTTCTTATCAATCTAAGTGAACTCTCATGCATTCACTTTTTGCTACGAATTGTTAATCGATTGAAAACATATCATATTATCCATTGTGTTTAACCTCAACAAAAGATGTCTATAAAAGTTCGCATCACTTTCGTGCAGATACGTATCTCGAGTTAACAAAGCAAGAGTGATACCAAGTTTTGGTTGATAACATCTCTACCATTATCATAGGTTCCTGCAATTTGGACGATGTATAATAATATGCATACAAAAATGATGACTTTTGATTAGTGTTTCAATTGTTGCTGTAATCATATATATGTGTGTGTGTGTGTGCCTCCATTGTTAATTATCTGATGATTCAAGCAAGAAGTTCACACTTTTAGTCACTACAATACTGTCAACAAGATTTCAATAATTCTTATTTATAGTAATTTCTAAATTTACTTTAATTAAATGATCCATTTCTTAAAATATTCCTGTTTGGTTCTTTTTTTGACTATTTTTTGCAATTCATGTATCTACAGAAACTGGTCGGAGGTTGCGACAAGTGCTTCTGATATTGTCATCGAAAGTTTGATTGAGATTGAGAATGAGAAGCGTCTGCTTAAGCTTAATCGCCGAAAGATTCCTATCCTGGCCTAGTTGCCGTAATCCTCCAACATCAATCGATACTTGAATATCTGAAACAAGACTGAACCTCAACTTCATGTTCATTTTTACTGACATTTCTTTTTGTTAATAAATTGTGTAGTGGATTGGTCCCTTGTCCATTATCTTGATTTGTCATTCTTTCGTTGTTAAGCTGTAAGCATCTCGTTTGTTCTTTGTAATAAGCGTCTCTTTTATTCTTTATAATAATCAGGAGGATTTCCATCAAAGTGTGTAAAGAGTTGAAATTTCAGGTGCATCAATTTTCTTTATCTCTCTTGAATTTGGTTGATTTAATTCTCCATTATGATAAAAATGAACATAAAATTTAAGAGAAAATTGACATCCTTATGTCACCCATGAAGTCGTTTTACGTATGGAGTTTAAAAAGATCCTTTCGTTTCAACTTAACAAAAAGAGAGATAAATAAAGAAATCGTGTTTACACTATAAGAAAAGAACCCCTTTTGTGACGTTTTAAAAGTGTCGTAGAAGGTCGAAAGACATTGCAGAATACCTTCTATGACGTTTTTAAAAACGTCACAAAAAACGTCATAGAAGGTGAGGTAAACAAAAGGTTTCCGTGACATTTTATAAAAAACGTAGCGAAAAATCTTGACATACGTTTCAGAAAATGTCACCAAAAGATAGGATATTTGGCGATATTTTATGAAAATGCCACAAATTGTTAGAGTTTCAATGACGGTTTTAAAAAATGTCACGGAAACAACCTAATCTGCGACGCTTAAAAAACATCGCAGAATAGTTACAATCCGCGACATTTGTTTTCTAAACATCGGGGATTGTAAGAAATTTATTTATTTTAATTTTGTGGAAAATTTTTTATTTTAATAATTTTTCAATTTTTATAATTATTTTTTCATTTATCTGAAAATAATTAATATTTAATAATTATTCAATATTAATATCAATTTTTTCTTTGTTTTCATTTATCCGAAAATAATAATGATGGAATAATTATTCAATTTTAATTATTATTTTAATTTTTCATTAATATGAAAATAAATTGAATTTAATAATTTTCAATTTTAATAAATATATTTTCTTTTATTTTGTTTCAATTTTTCAAAAATAAATTTAATTTAATTATTAAAAAAATTTTAAATAACAAAAAATTTTAAATCTTATTTATTTAATAACTATTCAATATTATTTATGAAATTTATTTATTTAATAATTCTTCAATTTTTTGAGTATATAATTAATTTTAATAATTATTCATGTATAATAAGAATTTAATACGTGCAGACAATTTATTATTTAATTGCAATTCCCAAACATATCATAATACAGTAATTAATATAAACAATATGTCATAAGTGTTTAATATATCAATATGAGTACATATCTAATCTAAACGAATATTATGTGTAGTACATAAAAGTTTCAAGACCTTTTTTGTTGTTGTTTGACTTTGGTAATTAATCGATCCTGCATTTTTTCAACTTTTTTAGTCAATTCATCGACTTGAGACTGTAACCCCTGATTAACCTTCTTTGACTCCTCTAATTCGTCTCAAAGTCTCTTTTTGACCGAAATCTTCCTTTGTAGTTGAAGCCCAATTCCCATGCCAACAACGTAATCTGATCTAGTGCCTAAGACTTTGTCACACACTTCATCCACTGTCATCAGATGACCTTGTTATATTGCATGTGTCAATTTGTGACACATTAATTCCTGAAAAATTAAGAATTAATTACATACACAATCTCATTTAAGAAATATTTGTAAATGAACTATATACTCACCAATTTTTCTTTACATTTGGTAGTTGTCTATTGACCTTTACTTTCATCATAATGAGTATGATACCATAGCTTCATCCGGTCACACTCTTCTCTATCTTTGTCACTCTATTGTCTAGAAATATATTATTAGTAATATTTAACATAAAATTTGAAATGTCAATCAAAGTAAAATATAATTAAAAAAATAATAACTCATAATCTCATGCCTTAGCACTAAGGCTTTAGAGCCGGAGTTTGGTGTACATTTGACCTAACTCCTAGCCAATTTGGCTTTTTTACTTTTTCCTAATCGTACATGTAACAAAATCTATTATAACATCTATAAATCACAAATCATAAATACTAAAATATAATCAGTTGTCAAAAAAGTTGTGAAATTAAGTTTTTTGATCAAATAAACTAACTTTTGTGGCTGATTGCTCCTAATATTCGCATAAATCTATCCACTTCGCCACTGTGACATTATGCAGCTTAACATTCTTTCCGTGCTTGGTAAAATGTTTTTTAAAATGAAATCTTGATTTTTAGACCTTAAAGCAAGAAACTTTTTCATAATAGCATGTACTTCGTTGTCAATTCTCATTTCCTTGACTTCCAACTTTTGTTGTAAAAAATTATAAATTATTGGTCAAAGCTTTAGGCATATGGAAAACACGTACAAATTAGATAGTTTTATAATACTCACGTCTAACTTATCAAATGCAATGTCCAACTCCTCATTAGTATTTTTTTTTCATTTTGTTCATACAGGTAAGGAAGTTCAAGATACCACACCAATCTCACTTGATAATTTGGCAGACTATACGGAGGTGGTTGGTCGTCCTTTAGCAAGGGAGATCTCTCTCTAATCTCTTACCTATCACCTTATTAATCTTTGCCAATCCATGTCCTTTTGTGACACCCCTTGTTTTTTTGGATTAGTTGTGGATCTTAAAATAGCAAAGGAATAATTTATAATTAGCATATAACATATTCTTAATTAGTTACATAAATAAAATAATTAAACTTAATAAATTTCACCAATGTGATGTGAAAGATCATACCTATAGTGCTTGTAGAAAAAGAGCCCACGGTGGGAAGAATAGTGTGATTTACTGGTGTCTGATAATTAGAAGTTGGAGGCATCTCTTGAGAAGTTGATGGAGAACAAATATTGCGTCTCATATTCAAAAGTTGTTCATACTTATCTCTAGGATGAGTAATAGGCATAGTTATGACATCTCTTGGTGTTGGAGTAGGCTCACAAGGTGCAAGTATGTGATCTTAAGGCTGTGTATGTAGTACCTCACTCCTGCAAGACACGTACCCGACATCTTGCGTGATATCTGAGTCTGTGCCCTACGAGAATGGCGTGCTAGAACACTCAATCAGTCAAAACTCAGTATAATTTTTTTTGAAACCACAAACATAATATGTGGAAATCCATAACCAAATCGGGCCTGCTTTATTCACAAACTTTTTCATTCATAATAATACAATCAAGAGAATTTCAATAGCCATTTGGGGCCCATTACAAATACAAAACACTTTAGTCATAATGTCTTTACATTACAACGTCATTCATATACACATTGTACGGTATTTATGAGTACATAATTTGATCCAAAATTTGCAGAATATACAATTCAATATGAAAATAAAGAAATACAATGCAACATCCCACCACCACAAGATGTATACCCAAACATTTAAGCATATTCAAGTACACATCCTATGATAATGACATGTTAGAGCAAAAGCAAAACCAAATTATATATGGCATCATATAACAGAATCGAAAGTCACTAAATTTTAAAACCATTCATTTCATTAATCCAAACAAATTACATTGTTTCCTTTAGACAAAGAT
>JANSVA010000218.1:52602624-52628471 GCA_025504915.1 Erythroxylum reticulatum | reverse complement strand
CATGGTTCCCTACATGAGGAATTCAGTGTTTTGACATTAGACTAAGTTATCTTTAATCGGATAACAAGTAGTCTTATTTTAGATATTAAATGAATCATGCAGAGGGATGTGAATGACGTAGATGGGATTTGTAACTCTCTTAAATAAGAGAGATATCATTGGGCCTCTTGACAAGTATGACTGAAGAAATGCATGGTCGTTCTCAAATGAATTGATGAGGAGTAATCAATGTAATTTATTATAATCAGTTAACTTGGGGATCAAGAAACTATGATTAATCAAAGGTTAACATGTATCATGCCTTATGAGTAATCTTGATATCATGTCACAAAGGGACTGAGTTTGTAACCATGGTTACAGGTTAAATTGGATTACCGATCCTCATTTGATTTAGGTAGTCATAATGTCTTTCCAGAGGCTGCTTATGACTTATGGGTCTTAAAGTGTGATCAAGCCCATTGCCAACATCAAATGAGCCTACAGGGTTGCACACACAGAGTTATATGATCTGGGCTTATTCTCTTAGACCTAATTTATTAGGCACTAAATAAATATATGTGGATATATTTATTGGGCTAGATTGAATTAAGTTGTCGGGCTTTTATTATATGAGATATAATATGGGTCGAAACTTATTGGGCTTCCATAATTCTAATGGGTTTAGGATTATGATATTCTTATTCCTAATAGGAATAGGGATTAGGGTTTCTCTATAAATAGAGAAACTTATGTCTCATTAGAGGAGAGATGAAAACCCTAGCCAGCTAGACCTAGTTGTTCGTTCTTCTTCCGAGACAAAAATTGTGCAGCGTTCAAAAAGTGTTTTAGAACGTGCGAGCACACATTAGTTGTTGCCCGCATTATTCATTATCGTGTGGATACCGGTAGAGGACGTTCACACACTACAACATCTACAAATCTGAAAAAACAAATACCAATCCGCATCAAGAGGTAATTTCGTACGTATTGTAATTTTTTGTTATACTTCTTGTTGTGTAGTATGGTCCATTCCACTGTGCATTGTGAGTACCTAGGCTATAGGCAATCCAACAATTTCAAGTTTACAGTTGAGAATAATTTCATACATTACTAATTTGTAATTTATTTTAATGCAGTTGAAGAAGTTGATGCAAATACTTTAGATGAAAGCATAATTTACGAATCTTTAAATAGCATTAGAGAATTTGGAGCTTTTGATGATGATGAGACACAATCTCCTTCAGAAATGCAATTTTAAATTTTATTATTATTTTAATATTTATATTAGAATCTTATTTATTTATTATTAATTCATTATATAATGATAGACATTGGTGTATTTTTATTTCAATAAAATATTTTATTTTCACTTATTCTTATAAGTCTTACTTCTTATTTATTATATACCAGTTTTATAGTGGTTCACTACTGGTTGGACCTATAAACCTTAAACCTTTCCTTTGACTGGTTCGATATCTGGTCCAATTTTTAAAACATTGTTGCCTGTGCTGGAGTATGACAACCAGAAATATTTCATTAGGCATACTTCTGTATTTTGACAATATCTTATTCTGTAGTAATCTAAATGAGATAATTTTTAATTTGGAGTAAATTAGAGACATAGCGATATAACTTATCTGAAGAAATCTAATTTTAATTCAGTCTCTAATACTTTTAATTTCTGGATGGAAGTTGAGTATAGTGTACTTTTTCAGAATGAGAATAGTCTGAAAATGTTTAAAGTATAACCTTTAGAGTTCTAAACCAAATTGAATGATATTAGTGTCATTAGAAATTTAAGACAATGAGGAATATTTTTCTAGAAGGAAGTGTTGCCAAATTGCTTCGTTTTCGTTGTCAGAATGTCCATAGAAAATAGACCTGAAGGTTTGGAAATTTGGAGAATTTATAAGAAAAAATGAAAGTTTGGATATTGTATGATATGATTATATAATGTTAGAATAACATTAATGAATGAATTTTTGGTATTAAAGCATCAAATACATGTTTATAATGGAAATAAAAATATTCATATGATTGTACTTGTGATTCAAAGGAGAGGAGTAATGGGCATAAAGTTAAAGTGAATGAGAATTTGATATTATGAGAGAAAATAATGTTATCAATGAAACAATGAGTAATTGAGTTATAAAATGCAAATGTGGATATAGTGTGAAATTTGATAATATACTCGAGATTGTCGAGATTGTCATTGAGCACGCATTGTACTTATTTTGTATACACATTTGTGCATAAATGAATGCTTATAATTGTGCAAAGTTATTAATGTGAGTGTGTGCAATATATGTATTGCATAATTTCGATGTGCAGGATAAACATCCGCATTCAGAAGTTTCCAGATCTTGGAAGCAAATGCTAATCTGAAGCGTACTATGAGTCGACCTAGATGGTCTCATTTTATTGTTTTTTCTTATTTCAATTCCTGCATTGAATGACTACGGTTATGATTATTATGCAATGTGAATATAATTGATATGAATGTGATTTTCTTATGTTGATGCCGGACAATGAAGGTCCGAGACTTGATGTATAAATGTGATATTAAAGTACTACTTGTATGTGAATGAGAAGAAGTAAGTGTATTCTCAACTTAATTGTTGAATGCCGGACCAAGGTTCGATGATGAATGTGAAAGTGATTGTGAATCCGAAATCATGTGACTGATTAAAATATGTGAATGTGATGCATTCCATTACATGAATGCTTGAAAAATAAAATCAGTTGTGATCGGAATAGCCACTGAAAAAGAGCTTAAAACTCAAAATGTGAAAAAGAGCTTAAAACTCAGACTGTGAAAAAGAGCCTCAGACCCAGTTGTGAATGTACATGGTATCTACTTATTGGGACCCCACACTCGCGAGTCACATGCCCGACGTATAAAGTGACATCTGAACTCGCATCTCACAAAGGTGACGTGCCCACACCAGTCAAACATTAAAAACAAACTCGTTTATCCTATTTCAGAACATATTTTGGGAAACCTCAAACTGGAATTATAAATTGACTTCTTCAGAAAATTTGTTCCCCATTGTCTTAAGTTTCTAACAACACCAAAATCATTCAATTTGGTTCAAAAAACTGCAAGTTATAGCCCAAACATTTTCAGACTGTTATTAAGCTAAAACAGTACACTATACGCAACTTCCATCTAAAAATTAAAAGTCTTAGAGATTGAATTAAAATTCAATTTAGAGGATTTGTAGCTTTATGTCTCCAGTTTATTTAGAAACAAGAATAATCTCATTTGGAACTCTATAGATCAAGATATCATCCAAATACCAAAGTATGTTCAGTGAAATATCCAATTCATGTGTTTTTCAACTGATACCCTTATTTCGATTCAATCAATCCTTTTTTGAATCAATACCAAAAACTATAAATTTTTTATGGAGGGAAATAAATATGTTACGAATCTATTGGTTTAAAAATCAGGTCATTTGGAGGTCGAATGACAAAGTTATGGTCAAAAGAGTAAAACATATTCATGTTTGGGTGGGGAGGTGGGCGGAGGACTTGTGGGTTGAGATCACGATCTGTGCGCGCGATCACGAAGCAAGTCCGCAAAGTCGCGATCACGACTTTCCCCTTCCTGCTTTTCTTCTTCTGACCTATATTAGTAAAAAGGGGATAACTTTCACTAAAAAATTTGGATTGAGGTCATTTAAAGACTGTTTTCAAGAGGACTTCTAGACCTACAACTTCCATGAAGACTCTAAAAAGATATTTTGCCTCCAAAAGGATTAAAATTTCAAATCAATGCAGCTATCTCGAATGTCCATCCTATGCAACATCACAAACTTCTAATGATCATATCTCTCACCTTCAATTTCCAAAAATTTTATACTATATAGCGTTAGAAAGCTAGAAAGATAAACTACAACTTCTAAGGAATTTATCTAATTCGGCCTAGATTAATACAGTATTTCCCCTAAAATCAGAACAAACATTTTCACCCTTATGGAAAACTTGAAAGTGAAATGGACAATTTGGAAATGTCATCGGCAAAACACAACCATACTTTATTAACATCAAAAGATAAGAGTTTTAACAAAGCTTTAATGAGTATTTCGAGCCACAATACATCAATATCTCAAAATCCCAAAATATAAAAAAATATATGAACAGTAATTTGTTTAAAATGAACTAAAGCCTTGTTTTACAAAACTAGCTTAAAATAAAAAAAGTATGCATAATTAGAGTGATGCCTTGACCTTTGGTTACTCGGCCTCTTGCTCATCACCTGAATATGGGAAAGAGAATGGGGGTGAGTTTAAAAGCTCATGGGTAACAGGTTTATAACGAAATAACAAGCAAAACCATTTAAAATGTTCATTGGCCATCAAAATTCTTATTGACGAATAAAAAACATAGTTCTCAAATTCTTAACCAAATTCACAATAACACAAATCATTTATACATCAATCTTGTCAACATATCATGAACACATAAACAAATCATAACGATTTAGGTAGGTCTAAAAACAGAATGTACTATATATGTCCCATAAGGGTCCTGTGAAGCCGTGAATAAAGCGTATTATCGCAATCCCACAAAATAGTTTTGCATAGTCATGAACTTATGGGAGACCGTGGAGGAATTTCATGCCACTAGCGGGCAAGCAGGAGAAACCTTTAGTCAAAGTGCACTTGACATACTTAAGGGACCAAACCAAACCCACATTATATGCATTTAATAACTTGCAAACATGTTGCCCAAATGACACATTTTGAAAACATGTTTTTCATGAACATGAAATATTTCATATGCACTTCCATCATCTTTTCACAATTCATCAACCAAATTCAAATACCAAGCATATTGCAATTTCTCAAACTATTCAAAAGTAAAAAATGCCACAATTATAAATCAATGAGAAATCATTTTATTCTCTTGACTAAAAAGAAAACATAATGGCTCATTATCTAATTATAAACATGAAACTCACCTTAATTTTCTTACTTGAAAACTTGCTCAAGAATGCCTCACCTCTTGCTCCTCTTACCTCTCTTAATCCCCTTCTTGATTTTCTTCTTAAATGACAAAATTCCCATTCAGTAGGAATTCAAATTTGAGAACCCATAAAGCACATTCGCTAAAATTGACTCTGAGGTTGCGATTGTGATGCAAGTCACCCCCTCCACTATTTTGACCATAACTTTGTCATCCGACTTGCAACTGACTTGATTTTTGAACCAATAGATTCCTAACACATTTCTATATCTCTCCATAAGAAATTTATAGCTTTTGGTATTGATTCAAAAAAGATTGATCAAATCAAAGTAAGGGTATCGGTTGGAAGAACATGAACTAGATATTTCACTAAACATATTTCGGTTAGGCTAGATAATAGGACAACAATAATTACTAGTACTTATTGTTCTCGTGGGATTGACCCATATTTGTCAGTACTAGCTATAACTACACCATGAACTTGAGGTATCAAATTTTGACTACTCACGTAAAAGGTCAAACAGTAATCCTATGAATACGGTTCCCTTGAAGACTCCTTAGTCATTGTCACATCTCTAGTGTACCATTTTCCATCTCCGTTAGGTTTGTCTTTGCGTTTGTTCAAACACTCGTACATAAAGCCCATTACATCTAACAAAACATAATTATTAAGCTAGACTTTTTCTGTCAAATCATCCTCTCTTTCTCTTTGATCCTTTGGGACCATGGAATTTATTTGCTCCTCACCTACCTTCCATTTTGGGCATTCACAAGCAAATTGTAACCTTTTACAAATGAAGTAAGTAGTATCTCATTTTGTTTATTTCTTGGACTTGCATTGAGAAGATTCATATACCTTCTCCTTGCCTTTCTCTAAACCATACCGTGTCCCACTATTCTTCTTGCCCTTGTTACTAGTTTGAATTGATGGTGGCATTTGGAGATCCACCAAGACATTTGCAACTATTATTATGTCTAGGAGGTCTTTCACATTCTGCCTCTGAAGCTCCATTTGTGTCCAACCTTGTAAGTCACTTATGAAGTTAAACAACTTGTCTTCCTCAAACATGTTCTACATTTCAAATATAAAAAATGTAATTTTTTTCACATACTTCTGCAGTAAACGGTCTTGCTTTAAATGCTTTAAAGCTTCCCTCGTAAGTTATGAATTGTTGTTAGGAAGGAACTAGTCCGTTAGCTACTTTTTCATCTTCTCCCAAGTGTCAATGGAAGGTCTACCCATACTAATGTCATTAAAGGTTCTCGTTCTTCACCACAACTTTACATCCTCCAATATATACATAATTATGATCGACACCTTCTATGAATTAAATACCTTTATCATTGTAAAGTATTGCTCCATGTTTCATAAGAAATTTTTAAGCTCATTGGCACTCCATTTACCATCGAAAATTTAGGGCTCTTACACCTTCAACAAAGTATTTTCAACATGCCCAACATACTACATTACAATAACATGCTTTAATATTGTGATCTCTAACCTAGAATCCTTTTATGCCTTCATCAAGTCTACTATTTGATGTTGTAACTATTGGATCTGCGCCTCCAAAATCTTGAACTAAGATGAGTAAGAAATGATCTCTTCCTCCCCTTAAGGAATTAGCCTTATGAGTGCCCCCACTTTTTGACACTTTATATCAAATTGTTGCCTTCCGCCTTATCGATATTTTTGGCACTGATACCAATTGTTACAAAGTTTTTCCTAGACACTAAACTTATACCAAAGTTGTGCCTTCTCTTTTGCATAACAATCTCACTTAGGTTCGCTTAAGGAAGACTCAACCTTCTTATGTGATTAATGACCAACAAAAACTTATTCTCAAACATCTCATGACCTTTACAGTGTTTAAGTCTCACACTTGAGTAAGAATATTATGAAAGTATTAAATAACTATAGGAAACAATAAACACACAAGAGCTATGATAAAAGCCAACCTTTATTACTTCTCTAAAAGTATACAAAGAAATGTTCTCTCTCAATATATTCCCCTCCCCTCTATCCCTCTTTTAGAGGCAAGACTTAAATAAGCTATTTATAGGCACCTTCGGCTTTATAATTTAGAATCCTAATTGAACTAAACTAACTAGATCATATCTATCCTTATCAGATTAAATCACACTAAATAATTGGATGACACCCTCCTCTAAATAAGATTCTATTTAATAGGAATTAGCTACATCACAATTAACAAGATAAGAGATTACATATTGGGCCCCATTTCCAGAGCCCAACTCTGGAATTATAAAATGTGAGTGTATTTTTCTGTAGGGTTATTTCAATGAAATCTCCTTAACTATCATCAGTTCATCTTCATGCTTTGATATCATATGTGATGGGTACCCTGCCTTACGAGACTCGTGTCCGACGTCCTAAGTGACATCTGAACACACGTTCCATAAGGGGGTAGCCCACACTAGTCAAACAGTGGAATCAAATTTTGACTTCTTCAAAACAATTGTAACTTCATGTCTCTAGTTTATTTTGAAATAAGAACCATCTCATTCAGAGCTCTATAGCTCAAGATATGATCAAAAACCCAAAGTATGTTCATAACCAATTCATGCAATTCTAATTGATTCCCTCACTTTCTTACCATCAATCTTTTTCAAATTGACTCTAAAGGCTACCAATTTTTATGGAGAGATAGAAAAATGTGTTAGGAATTTATTGGTTCAAGAATCAAGTCATTTGAAGTTTGTATGAAAAATTTATGGCCAAAAAGCCTAAGTGCATTCGCACTAGACACTCTCACGATCACCCCAATGTGGTGTTGTTTTTCCTTCAATCCGCAGCTTCTGTCGTGCTCACACCTTATTCCTCAAGATCGCACCCTATACATATTTATGCATAACTTCCATTAGAGAGGTTGTATTAAGTTCATTCTTATACCATTTTGAAGAAAACTTCTAGACCTACAACTTCCATGTAGAATTTGAAGAGAGATTTTACCTCCAAAAGGGTCAAAATCTCAAAGTAATATAGCTATCCCGTATGTACATCCTGTGCAGCATCACTATCTTATAATGATCTTATCTCTCAGCTCTGATGTCCAAAAATTTTATACTTTATATCATTGGAAAGCTAGAAAGATAAACTATAATTTCTAAGAAGACAACTTTGTCTAATTTAACCTAGATCAATACAATTTTTCTCCTGATGTCAGGATACAAATTTTTACCCCTATGAAAGACTTGAAAATGTAATATACAACTTAGAGGGTCATGAGTAAAATGCAATCATATTTCATTTCTAACAACATACAATTATATTCCCAACACAATTTCAAACAACTCATCCAAAAGATATAAGTGAATATACACAAAGATCTTTTTCAAATCTTGTCTCATTACAAATTCTAAAGATTTGAACAACTTTAGTTACATATCAAAAGCTACACCATTGGCTTAATACAAAATACAAAGAATGTTCATGTTGATATGCTTATAAAGCTATCTAAAAGTCACTAATTTAGTTACAAAAGTCTTTATTCTTAGAATTGCCAAACTTTTTGCAAGGATTACCAATTCTCTTGTTCTGCACCTGAAGAGTGAAAAAATAATGAGTTGAGCTACTAAGTTCAGTGGCTAATATGTTTATAACTAGTGATAACGAGCCACATGTCAAGCATATTACCTATTTATATATGTAGACATCTCATGCATTTAACAATCCAATTATCCACAATTTTATTTTTCAAAAACTCATAGTTCAACACATTCTCACATAAATCATATCACTTAACTGACAATCATCAACATAACACTCAACTATGAGCAATTCAAAATGCAATGCACAAACAAATAGCTCGAGAGTCCTATGAAATGAAATGGAGAAATCGAAGTTTACACCATGAATAAAACGAGTCTGATTCTTAGGATCTCGTATGCCATAAGCGAGCAGCTGGGACAAGACTTTAGTCAATGTGCACGTGACGAACGAAATGGTTCCTCTCTTGCTCAATCACAAGCAAATTTTCATGCTCAAATCCATTTCATCATATAATCATATTTTCCACATTTCTTATGCTTTTTCCTCTTTTGATCCATGCAAAATGTCATAAAATCATTTAATGCATAATCATGGTAATAAATCATCATGCCTTTCATAACAATCATAACAATCATAACAATTCAATTCAAGCAATTAAACACTCAAGCAGAAAAGAATTGACTCATCATCACAATAACCATAAACATATTACCCACCTAAATTGGTTGAAATTCCAAATTCAAGATTACCCTTCCTTTTGCTCTTGCCTTGGGTTTTCTTCGTTTCCTTCAATAACCAAGTTTCATTCAATCAAACACATTTTTCATTCAATCCAATATACAAAAACAAAACACATAAGGTTTTGATAATCACGAACAAAATTAAACTTAAACTTAATCCACCCATGGATTATCTAGGCTAGAAAAATCAAAACCTAATTGAAAATCCTTAAACATCCAACAAGGGTTTCTCTTCTTTCTTTCTTCACAAACCCATTTCTCTACTTCTTTCTCTACCCAAACAAGAAGGAAAGATAAACTTACCTTAACTTAGCTTAAATCTTTTTCTTTCTTCGTTCTTTTTTCTTTCTCCTTTTTCCCTAGCTTCCACGCACTCTTCTCTTCATTTTCTTCTCTCCACGATTTCTCTTCTCTTTTCTAACTCCCACAATTTTCCTCTTCTTCTTTCTTTTCTCTCAAGAACACAGCCCTAACTCTCTTTTCTCTCTTCTCTCATTTTTGACATTCTCTTCTCTTCTTTCTATCTTCAATTCATGATTTTCTTCTTAAAAGCAAGACAACATTTTCCTCTTCTTATAATACCCTTTATGAGTGTGCAAAGTCCCCTTTGCCCTTCCTTTCATGCTTTATGTCTTTTAACCTTAAATGTTATGCCAAAATTGCCCTCATGTATTCTTACCTCTTTTAATTCAATAATCCAATGAAATAAATCCTACTAATATATACATAAAATTAAACTCCAAAACTCAATCTATCAAAACCTCATAATTCATTTAAATCATGCTTAACTAAAAAAAATTTTAGGGGCCAACATTACATTTAACTAGGAAAGATACATCCATATCCATTAAGATCTCTACTATCTTCAGGTGATCATCCTATATGGTCTTTATCTTTTAGATTGATGTATGTCTATTATGATCTTATCTGCTACATCATCAAGATCTCTCCTGAATCTCTATCCATTGATAATGAGTCATTCAACCTCAGCCTTTCATAGCATACTAATTCGGTCTAATGCTTATGTATGTCAAGTTTATTAGCCATGGTCCATTGATTTGCATACACACTAAGTCCTTAGGGCTCTCACATATCTCCCTCATATATATGATCCAAGAAATCTTTAATCCAAGATCCATCACAAGCTTATATTTTGGTCTCACATTCGACTCTTGCTTTTCATCGAAAATTTCAGCTAATGTGCACTAATGCATGCTAAGCTTACTTACTTTTGAGCTTCTATTAAAAATGAACAATTTTCTTGCCTACTCGCAAGTCTTTGCCTTATTATGTCATCCCAAGTGTCAAACATTATATAAGATTCACTAATTTCCTCAAGATTACACTATTAAGACTTGAGGATCTAACAAAACATATAAAGTATCAAGCAAAATTTTTCGATGGTGTGTAAGGGCATATGTGGTTGTTTATGGCAACACGCTTTATTTCATTTTATCAATCAGTGGACGTAGAATATGGTGGTATAATTAGATAAATAATTAACATTATTTTTTAGATTTCCATATAAGAAAAGGTATTGAGTAATAGCAGTAGCTAATGACAAACCTCTGAAAATAATAGTTAACATAAAGGGAATCAAAGTTCTTTTATCAATTTAAATAAAATAAAATATATATTATACATTTTTTGTTTATTACATACGAATAAACTCTTACTTATACATAATATCCTATAATTAAATAAAAATAGATCAATGAATGAAAAATAAGAAACTATTATAAATCAAGAAGATTTATAATTATTAATGTAAAATATTTCAAAAATATCTTCTAATAAGCGCAATAAAAAGATTTCAATTATTTTGACTCAGTTTGGCCTCTGCTCAATTAGGTTAACTTTAACTTGATGAACTTTGACACTTGGTTAGGAAGACGAAATGGGTTAAAATTTTCGTTTTTGCCCCCGTTCCTATCAACTTTAACTAATTTACCTAGTCGATCCAACTCAAATATTTGATTGATTTTGTATTTCAATTGACTTTCTTTGTTTTACTTTAATGCTATAAACGAGTCTTATTTAACTTTGTTTAATAAAAATTATAAAGGAAAAGTACTTGGATTTTAAAAACATTAAAAACCTTTTGAATCACAATATTACTTATGCAAAAAGCTCTCATAAATGCCAAACATATATTATTTCAATTCATTTTTTAAACTTAAATTTGAAAAAAAGGAAGTTTTTTTATCGTATAGCAATTTACTTTTTTTAAAATATAGGATTCTTTTTTTATTTTTTGTTTTATAATTACCTATAAAATTAAAAATTACCTATAAAAAAATTAGATATAATAGTTTCAACCTTGTCAACGAATAATGATAACGCGAAATTTAGATAAATACCAATCGCTATTACAGGAAGAAGGGTAGCAATAAAAATAAATAACTCCCGAGGTCCCAAATCAAAACAATAAAAATTAGAGGCATAAGTAGCTTGTATCCGTAGAACATCTGGCGTAACATAGATAATAAATAAATTGGAGTTAATATCATTCCAACTGTCATTACAAAAGAGACCTCAATTCATCCCTGAAGTTGAATGTCTCATTCAAGAATTGTTTTTGATCCAATCCATAAGAATTAAAGAATTAATAAAAGAAAAGATTTTTGCTCCAAGACCGACTAGGCTGACGACGTGGGCCTCTAAGTGGGTCGACTAAAAACGACATGCAAATATATGGGCGATTGTCATCTTGAATGGATATTGACCCATATCCTGATGATCCTCGTAGTTACTCATTGTTTAGCCATTTGGGCTCTCCCACTACACCAAAAACTGAATAAAATCTTATATGGAAATCTTCACTTTTCCTACTGAATAAAATCTTATATGGAAATCTTCACTTTTCCTTCTATAATTAAGGGTTTGATTGTCTTGTTCTCTTTCTTTTATTATACCTAACGTTTGTTCCATGAACGATGTTATGGGTATATATATATATATCTTACAAAACTAAAATTTAGCCTCCTCATAGCTCAAAAGTAAAGAATGTGATTAAGAATGCTTATCACTTAACGCATCCTCATAAAGGATAAAAACGTGTTTCATATAGGAAGCGACGGTAGGAAGAAAAGCATGATGCACTCCCGTTAATCGTTAGTGATGCTCCTTAGTAAAGATTTTGCCAATTAAAGTGAGTGAGACAAAATTACAGCAATGTTAAAAGCAGAGTAAGATTTGTGTCATTCGGTCTCCGATAGGAATTCCCAAAAGATATCCGCCGTTACTTTTTAGTTGTATCCCCCTCATAATCAGCAAGGATCTTACTGTTTTATCTCACGATTATAGAAGATGAAAACCCCATTAATCCATTTTCTCAATGGCATAAAAAGATGTATTCTTTATTACAAAGCATATTGCTTTTGATGGCACTTAAGTATTCCAACTCTAAAGCCAGTTACAGTATTCATCATTTCTCATCAGTTGAGAAGCTACACGGCAATGGACTCTCCTTCACTTACCTTTCTGGCCTTTTTCTTTACGTGAAAAGCAATTTGGTGGTTTTCTCTTTTGATGCAAAAAATAAGTGGAATTTGTTTTCAAGCTTATGGAATGGAATAAAATAGCTACAACTTGGCAAAAATAGAATAAAAAATAAACCGGATAGGGGATAAAGAAGAAAGAGATCTCTTGGTTATTGTAGCGTGGTAATACCTACTGCTCAAACCAGAAAATATTGCACCATTTTTCTACTATCGTGGACTAAATTACTAAGCTTCTTTTGAGTTCGATAGTAGTAAAAGGAGAATAACATTATACTCAGGATGTGACTCACCTTTTATATTCCTTATAAATACACGTACGAAGATAAAGAAATACATATGTATTGTTAACACATGTATAGCATGTCTATGATCTAAACGGAGGAGATTGACTAACATTAGGGATGATTAGTATTTTGTTTGAATTTTTTAATTTTATTATAACTCTAGCTAGTATAAATATCTCCTTATATAGAGTTTAACAAAAAATAAAATTAAGAACATTTTCTCTTTTTTTTAGACCTGTCAAAACATTGTTGTCCTGACTGTTATTATTATCTAACAGGAAAAGATAACCTAATCAACGATGTTTTATATGCCCTAAACCTAAACGACGTAGTCTTAAATACTTTAAAATGACAAGTTATTTGTTATCTACCTCTAAGCAGTTATGTCATTAAAATTTAATCACACATTATTTACCCTTTTTATAAGTTAAATATTTGTCACATGTCTTACTACAACATAGCTTAGATTTCACTTCACATTTCTCTTTTCATTATTGACGTTAGATGTCACACCCATCATCTGAGATTTTGCAGTTTGTCAAATCATCAACTAATTCGGTTTAGACTTTACACAATTAACACTAATAGAGTTAATTTATTCAAATTATCACAATTATGATTTGTCTCAACTTTTTCAAAAGATTAAACAAGATTGGTTTTATCAACGAGTCAATATAGCTGCCTTTAGAAGTGGAACAATCGATAGAATATGCTTTATGGAGTCAGTGCAATAGCATGGTTTTGTCATGGTTTACCCATTCAGTGGAGCCCAACCTTGCACAAAGGGTTGTTCATGCCAAAACAGCATATCAAGTATGGGAAGATTTCAAAGATCAGTTTTCAAGGAAAAAAAAGGCACCAGCAATATATCAAATCCAAAAATCATTAGCCTCTCTATCACAAGGCACAATGACAGTCTCTGTATATTATACTAAACTCAAAAATATTTAGGATGAGTTAGATACATATCGGACTCTTCCCACTTGCAATCAAATGAAGGCACATAACGAACAGAAGAAAGAAGACTAACTGATGCAATTCCTCATGGGACTCAATGACACCTATAATGTTGTTCGTATCAATATTCTTATGATGTCACCTCTTCCTAATGTTCGTCAAGCATACTCCTTTGTGATTCAAGAGGAAACTCAGCAAAAAATGATGTCAACAAAGAATTTCTCCATTACTGCTGTAGTCCATAGTCTCCCAAGTAATGTCTCCAATAAAAACAAAGATAGGCATTATGATCATTGCAACAGAAGGCCACACAATTGACAATTACAGAACATTGAAATTTCACTGCAAATTTTGTGATAGAAAGGGACATACAAAAGATAGATGTTCGTTAAAAAATGGCACATGGAATTCTAAAAATACTGGAACTCATGCAAATAAACAAAATCAATGTGGACATCGAAGAAGTGTATCAACTTCTCGTCCTAAAATTAATACAGCAGATTCTTCTTGTGGTGACACTATATAAGACAATAATGCATCATTATCTAATCCCTCACATGAGGTTCCAAAGAATAGCTTCAATAAATTTCTCGGGCAATATCAATGATGAACATAACTAGTAATCATGATGCTTATGCAAATGTTGCAGGTCTGTATCCTTTTTCTAACCTTAATTAATTATGTATTCACAAATTCCTGGATCTTGGATAGTGAGGCCACTAATCACATCTTTTTCTATTCCAAACATTTCACAAAAATTGAATCATCAATAATACCTCATATTAATTTACTTAGTGGGACATCAGCATCAATAACTTCCACTGGCACTATAACTTTCAACCCAAACATCACCTTAAACAATGTTCTACGTGTTCCTTCTTTTTTATTAAATTTGATGTCTGTCAGCAAAGTGACTTCTTCCCTAAATTGTTGCACCATTTTGTTTCTTAACTTTTGTATCTTGTAGGACTGGGCTACGGGGAAGATGATTGGCTCAGGTAAACAACATGTTGGTCTTTATTATATGTCACCTCTACAACAAACACCAATCTCTCATCAAGTTTCTCAACCTTCTGATCTGTGGCACATGCGTCTTGGACATCCTTCACCATCCTGCCTTAAATTAGTTTCCTCATTGTTGCCCTCTCGTAATATTACTTTTGAAGATAATTGTAGTGTTTGTTCTATAGCTAAATAAACTAGACTTCCATTTCTTTCAAGTTTTATATCAACTTACGCTCCATTTGAATTATTACACTGTGATGTTTGGGGGGCCACATAAAGTTCCCACTCACACAGATGCTCGTTTCTTTCTTACTATTGTAGATGATTTTACAAGATGCACATGGGTATTTCTTGTGCAACATTAATCTGAGACTCATAAGCTTTTATAATCATTCATTACATTTGCTCAAACTCAATTTCATGCTTTAATTAAAATCATCCGAGTTGATAATGGTTCTGAATTTTTTCCCATAAAAAATTTCTTACAGTCTCAAGGAATTGAATATCAACACACTTGTATTTATACTCCATAGCAAAATAGGGTGGTTGAGCATAAACATCATCATATACTTGTTATTGCAAGAGCATTGCTTTTCTAATCCCATTTGCCCATTAATTTTTAAGGAGAATGCATTTTAACTACTGTCTACTTAATTAACCGCATCCCATCACCTCTTTTTTCTTCTAAATCACTTTTTAAGATGCTATACAATCGTCCCCCATCCCTTAATCACTTGAGAGTTTTTGGATGTTTATGCTATGATACAATTGTTCATCCCCTCAGAAAATTTGATTCTCGAGCTAAATCTTACATTTTTGTTGGTTATCCTACTAATAAAAAAGGTTACAAACTTTATGATTTAGACACTAAATCCTTTTTGGTTATTCGTGATGTTAGATTTTGTGAAACTATTTTTCCTTTTGTCTCTTCTTCACCAACTCCCACTCCTAAGCCACCACCTTTCTTCCTTAACATAGATGACCATTAGCAATCTAGAATACCTAATCCAACCACCACTACCACAGAGATTACACCCTCTTCTCTTGACACCAATACACCTAATTCACCTATTTCACATTCTTTACCTCCAATCGAAAGTCCTTCCCCTTCCTCTATATCACCTGCCCTTCCACTAACCAGACAATCCCTTCGCCCTAAACAGCCCCCAGCATGGCATAAAGACTACATTTTGTCTACCCACGTCAAGGAACCTTCCTTGATGTCAAGATCTCAATTAGGTATTCGGTATCCTCTTTCTCGATTTCTTTCACATTCTCATCTATCTTCTATCCATTGCACTTTTTTAGCTAACATTACAAGTCATATTGAAGCCAACTTTTATGCTGAAGCTATCCATGGTCCAAATTGGCAACAAGCTATGAATACAAAATTGCAGGCATTACAGGATAATGACACTTGGAGCATGGTTCCTCTTCTTGTTGGTCACAAGCCTATTGGTTGTAAATGGATATACAAAATCAAGTATCAGTCTAATGGCACCATTGAATGTTATAAAGCTCGCCTTGTTGCTAAAGGCTACACCTAAGTTGAAGGCATTGATTATAAGGAAACATTCTCACCTACAGCCAAACTCATTACTCTCTACTACCTCTTAACTATTGATGTTGTTCGTCATTGGTTTACTCATCAATTAGATGTTCAAAATGCGTTCCTTTATGGAGATTTACATAAAGAAGTTTACCTAGTCTCTGTCGACAGGAGGAGAACACTGTATGTCGGCTTAACAAATCTCTCTATGACCTCAAACAGGCATCAAGGAATTGGTTCTTCACTTTTTCATATAGTATTAAGAAAGTTGGTTATTAACAGATAAAAGCTTACTACTCCCTTTTTACTAAGGCCTAAGGTATGTCATTCACTGCCATCTTAATCTATATTAATGATATACTTCTGATAGGAAATGACCTCCAAGAAATTAAAATTCTTAAAAGGTTTCTTCTAGAGTGATTTCGCATCAGGGACCTTGGAGGATTGAAATATCTTTTGTGCATTGAATTTTCACGTTCCAAGAAAGGCATCTTTATGTCTAAAAGAAAATATGCAATATATATTTTGCAAAATATGGGACTTTTAGGTGCTCATCTAAATAAGTTTCCAATGGAGAAAAACTTGAATCTTAGTCCCATTGATGGAAAATTATTAGATGACCCCACTAAGTATAGAAGATTAGTTGGGAGGCTTACTTATCTTACTATTACCAAGCCTAACATAGTTTACTCTGTTTGCACTCTTAGTCAATTCATGCATGAACCTCAAAAACCTCATTAGGAGGCTGTTGTGTGCATCCTCAAATATATCAAAGGTAGTCCTGGTCAAGGCTTATTATTTCCTTTCACAAATAATCTCACTTTAAAGGCCTTCTATGATTCTGATTGGGGAGGATGTTGTGCCACAAGAATGCCAGTGACATGATATTGTATTTTTCTTGGAAACTCTCTTATTTCATGGAAATCAAAGAAGTAAATTAATGTCTCTAGATCATCAGTAGAAGCTGAATACCGAGCTACGGCAAACATATGTTTGGAATTGACTTGGTTGCGTTACATATTACATGATTTAAAGGTGCCACAAGAAACACATGCATAATTATTTTGTGACAGCCAAGCAGCTTTACACATTGCAGCAAATCCTGTCTTCCATAAACGTACTAAGCACATTGAAATAGATTGCCACATAGTTTGAGAGAAATTACAAGCTGGTTTGATTAAACCCTCATATATGCCTACATGACTTCAACTAGCAGACATCTTTACAAAAGCATTGGGAAAGAATCAATTTGTGACACTTTGTGACAAGTTAGGACTTCATGATATTCACTCTCCAACTTGAGGAGGAGTGTTGAGAATTATCTTTGTAATTATTAGAATTATATTTGTAATTAATATGTGTTTTCTTTATAGGTTTTAGTCAACTTTCCACTGATTGTGGATAACAGTATTTTAGCATTAGAATTAGGAATAATTTTTTTACTCTTTGTATATAAGAAACATGTTTGTACATGGAACATATCAAAAAGCCTAACTTTGGCAAATTCTTCGAAAAGGTCTATCACTTTTTATCTCCTTTTTTAATTGACTGCCTGAAAGGACCTTGAGTGAATATGATCTACAGGAGCTAGCGTATAGAAGTATTAAACCTGGCGGCGGAATAGGAAATTTAAACAACAAAATAACAAATTTTAATGCAAAAAATAATAAACATGAATTAGAGAAAGTGTTGAACTGTTGAGAATATGAGATACTTTTTAATGTATAATTATTTGAATATTATATGTGTATTAGCGGTGAAAGAAATAAGTGAACAATTATCCTTTTTAATTAATATTTTTAATATCCTTGATTAAATCCAAAAATTTTCAAATTCAAAATATAATTTATCTTTTAAATTATTTAATAATTATATTTTTATAAAATATTCATATACAAAATTTATTAAACTACCCTTAATTTACTAAAGGTGGTTTCTAGAATGTAATTCTATTTCACGATATGGTTAGACTATTTTCAAATTACTCAAATGGAAACTGTAGTCCTTTTTAAGGACATATATTATCTAAATAATATTATTTTATATATTTTGCGATTACTTCCTAATTATCTCCCTAAAAATGATTAGATTATTTATCGTATGTACCTTTAGAAACTAAATCAAAAAAATTTAATTTATATATATACCAAATTGAAAATTATACATTTCAAATATTTTATTTAAAATAATTAGATTGTAATGGGTATGAAGTTCTTTAATTTGTGTTTATTTTATCAATTAGACTCATCTTTTGAACATAAATTTAATTTCACAATTATCAAAATGAAACTAAATTCTTATAATAAAGAATTCTATTTAAAAAAAGCAATTTACCCATATTTGAAATGTTGATATAGAATATTTTGTGAAAAATGTTAAAAAATTAACTATTGAATAAATGTTGAATGATATTAGATATCATATGTAATCAGTGGACAGATTTATATATTATGTCAAATTATAAAAGTAAAATAAAAAATTATTCTTCTCATTTTTTAAACTATTTTAACATTTAGCTTGTTTCTAAAATAAATTAAGAGGCAATTTCCTTATCCTAAATTTATGTGTCCATATATTTCAATGGGTGACAAAGTTCAGTGGCTTAACCAAGAATAGTTTGCAAATGGATCAGTTACACAAATAATCAATTATCGGTTGATACAAATACAAATGATAAAATTGTAAATTTAATTACAATATTTATATTGAAATATAAATTAAATTATAAAAGTTTGGTGTATTTAAAATAAAACTTTAATATTTACAAAATGTTGAAAATAAATCTAAAGTAAGCGAAAGTATATCAATTACTCAAATATTCCATTTAGAATAATAAATATCAAAAACTTTATTGATACAAATATAATTGGAAAAAAAAAGTATAAAGTGAATCCATATATTTTTACTGAAATATAAGTTAGACCCCTAAATTTTTTATGTTTAAAATAAAACTTAATATTTACAAAATGTTTCAAATGAATTTTAAGTTAAACAAATTTAGATAAAATTAATTTTTATCTATTAATTTTCATAGTGTCATATTAATGTTTATATAATACAGATTTATTATATGACATAATAGAGATTAATTTTTTAATCATTAAACTATAACTATAACTAATTAATATAAATTAATCTTAATTATTCAAACTTCCTAAATTGATTACCTCATCTACTCATAAATAATCCTAGTTCAATCTGAAAATCGAAAAGAAGTGAGATATGATGACTGAATGAACAAAAAGATTAAGAAAAAGTGATTTAGATTCTAATCGAACAAAAAGATAAATTGTATTTCGTAACTAAGAGAGGACATAAATGTCCAATTCAACCTGATATATTGTGGGAATCTTCATTAAGATCAAGATTTGATTTAGAACAATTAAAAAGAAAGAAAAAAGAAAAGATGAATGATGGCAATGATTCGAAGTAGATACAATAAATGGTTAGATTCATCCATCAAGCTACCTCCACCAAGGGATCTTCCTTTTTTAGTGTTCTTATGTTTCATGAATTTGGTGTTTTTTTCAACTTTCTTTTATCAATAACATAAGAAAAGGTGGGGAAAAAAAGTGTAGGAGTCAATATATTGTTGAAGACTGATTCAAAGCTGTTAATCCTATCTAAAAAGATCATGGAGAAGATTATGGGTTAGTTAGCAAATTGATTTATTTCCTAATTTTTCTATCAAGTTGTTAGCTAGTAATGTTAGGTTCGTAAGCCTTTATAAGGCCAAGTTCTATTTTCAATAAAGATACGAAGCATTGACAAATCATCTTAGCTTTCTTGCTCAACTAAACACCCACATTGTGGTATCAAATCCAGGTTATAACCTAGGCTTCTAATTCCTATTATTCAGCAAGATGGTTTCGAGCAATTCAGCAGCAATAGTTAGTGTCTCCCAGCCGCAAATCCCTTTCTTCAAAGGTGACTCCTGTGAATTTTAGAGAATCAAAATGAAAACATTCTTCATTCTCAAGATATATGGGATCTTATGGAGAAGGGGGTTCAAAGGAGACAGCAACAAAAGAAAATTAGAAGAAGGATGCAAAGGCATTGTTCTTTATTCAACAGGCAGTTGATGTCATAATTTTTTCTAGAATTGCAACTACAATCACAACAAAGGAAGCATAGACAACTCTCAAAACAAAATATCAAGGTTCAGCCAAGGTGATAATAGTAAAGTTGTTGTTTCTCAGAAGGGATCTTGAGACAACAAGCATGAAAAACTCAGAGTCTGTGCAAGAGTATCTTGCAAGGATCTCATCTATTGTCAGTCAAATGAGATCCTATGGTGAACAAATGGTAGATAGCAATGTTGTTGCCAAAATATTGAGAAGTTTGATGCCTAAATTCGACCATGTAGTAGCAGCTATAGAGGAATCAAAGGATCTCTCCACATTTTCAATAGATGAGCTCATAGGGTGGTCCTTGCAAACACATGAGGCAAGGATCAACACAAGCACTGACAAAGAAGAGGAGCAGGCTTTTTAAACTCAGGGGGATTCTGAAAGATTCCCACTAAGATGTGGTAGAGGAAGAGGATCATTTAAAGGAAGAGGACGCAGTTGAATGAGTAGTGTGTTGTGCACATATTGCAAGAAGTTGGGACATCATGTAGATGATTGTTGGAGCAAGGATAAGCAGGCATAGTACACTGAAGAGGAAGAAGATTATCTTTTCATGACTTATATAAGTCCTCAAGAAATTTCAAAAGAAACTTGGTATCTTGACAGTGCATACTCAAATCACTTGACAGGTGATAAATCAAAGTTCAAAGAGCTAAATGAATCTTAGAAATCCCAGGTCATATTGGGAGATGACAAACAAGTCCAAATTGAAGGAAAAGGCATTGTTGCCATCAATGTTCAAGGAAAAGAGAAAATGATACAAAATGGTCACTATGCTCCAAGGTTAACTCACAATTTAATTAGTATGGGACAACTAGTAGACTCTGGCTTTTCTGTTGTGTTTAAGAAAAATGCATGCACTGTTAAGAAACACACAGGTGAAGTACTGCTACAGTCTAAGATGAGTGAGAACAAGATGTTCCCTCTGAACTTTTCGTGTAAGGAAACACATATGATGATGAGCTACAAGTAGAATGACTCTGAAATCTGGCATTTGCTTTATGGTCATCTAAACATCAAAGGTCTACAACTCCTTGCAAATAAAGAAATGGTAAAGGGTTTACTTGCAATCAAAGAGCTGGAGCATATATACGAAGGATGTGCACTAAGGAAGCAGATAAGGAAGTCCTTTCCTATAGGACAGTCGAAGAGAACAAGAAAGAAACTAGAATTGGTCTATGCTGACAATTATGGACCTATGAAGATAGATTCACATGCTAGTAGTAAGTGTTTTTTGCTCTTTATTGATGATTTGTTAAGAATGTGTTGGGTTTATTTTCTCACCTACAAATCTGAGCATTTGAGTGTTTTAAGAAGTTCAAAGCACTCACAGAAAAGCAAAGCAATGAAAAGCTCAAAACATTAAGGACTGACAGAGGAGGAGAATTCTGTTCTATATAGTTCAATAATTTTTGTTAAGAAAAAGGGATTAGAAGGGATCTTACTGCTCCTTATACACAAAAGCAAAATGGCATAGCTAGCATAAGAATAAGACTGTGGTTGTAATGGATAGATCTATTATCAAATCAAAAAATCTTATAAATAACTACTAGACAGAAGCAGTGGCTACTGCAGTATAATTGCTCAATCTTTCTCCTACAAAAGTTGTATGGAACAAGACACCATTTAAAGCCTGGTATAATTTTAAGCCTTCAGTTGGCCATCTTCGAATTTTTGGTTCATAGTTTTATGCTTTGGTAAATTCTCATAGGCATAAACTTGAATCAAAGACAAAAAAAAATACATCTTTGTTAGCTATAGCTCCAATTCGAAGGCATATAGACTGTTTGATCCAGAAAAGAAGAAAATAATGGTGAGTAGGAATGTGCAATTTGATGAAAAGTTAAAGCATGAGGAAGCAGATAATAAAGAGATCCCAGTCTAGGATGCATCTCAAGAGGATCAGCTAGAGACTGTTAATGAAGAAATCGAAGGTGATTCAGAAGTCAATGATGGATCTCAGTCTCCACATAATGATACATCAAAGAGTGAGGAAGAGGCACCTCAGGTGTGTAAAAGTCAACGTGGCTTCATTCCTAAGAATAAGTATGAGATTGAAGGATATAATGATAGCTGCAGCTTTGCAATGTTTGCAGAAGATCCAATATATGTAGAAGCTGCATTGAAGAGTGATGTTTGGAAAAAAGCAATGAAAAAGGAGCTAATGGCAATTGAAAGAAACCAGACTTGGAAATTAATAGAGTTACTTGAAGGAAGGAAGGCAATCAGCTTAAAATGGATATTCAAAACAAAGTACCATTCTGATGGCAGTATGCAGAAGCAAAAAGCTAGATTAGTAGCTTAATGATACATGCAAGAGCAAGGAATAGATTTTGATGAGTCATTCTCACTTGTAGCAAGGTTTGAAATAGTAAGGTTAATTCTTACATTAGTTGCACAATCACAATGGATTGTTTTTCAGTTTGATGTCAAACTTGCATTTCTTAATGGTGATTTGAAAGAAGAAGTGTATGTGGGGCAGCCTGAACGTTTTGTGATTACAAGAAAAGAGGACAAAGTTTACAAATTAAACAAAGCATTATGTGGTTTAAAACAGGCTCCTCGGGTATAGTATAGCAACATTGATGAATTCTTTCATCATAATGAATTTCGGAGAAATTTGAATGAGCCAACCTTATATGTTAAAAGGTAAGGGATTGAAGATGTTATCATGGTGAGTTTATATGTTGATAACATGATATATACAGGATCATCTTTGATGTTGATTACAGAAATTAAGGAGGTCATGAAGAGCAAGTTTGAGATGACAAATATGAGAAGACTCAGTTATTTCCTAGGCTTAGAAGTCAAGCAATCTGAAACAGGTATATTCTTGTCACAACAGAAGTATCCTGTTGATTTTTTAAAGCAGTTTGGTATGATAAATTGTAAAGTTACAGCAACTCCAATGAACATGAATGAAAAGTTGGTTGCAGATGATGGTATAGGGATGGCAGATGCAAGAAAGTACAGAAGCCTCGCACACGTCTAAACTTGGCATTTGCTGTTGGATTGATCTCAAGGTTCATGCACAATCCAACAAAGTAGCATTTTGGAGTAACTAAAAGGATACTTCAGTATGTAGCTGAGACCAAAGAACTTGGAATCTAGTATTTGAAAGCAAGTGATTTTGTATTGGTTGGATATTCTGATAGTGATTGGGCAGGATCGCTAGATGACAGGAAAAGCACATTAGGAAATTGTTTTATGTAGGATTAGGAGTAATTACTTAGGCGTCTAAGAAGTAACAAATTGTGGCTTTATCTTCAATAGAGGCTGAGTACGTTGCAACTACTACAGCTGCCTGTCAAGTAGTGTGGTTAAGGAGACTTCTTGATAAAGATACGAAGCATTCACAAATCATCTTAGCTTTCTTGCTTTGCTAAACACTTACAAATGGAAAAATCGCAAGTACCTGAAGCTGAAAACAAAAGTAAAAAACTATAAAACAAGTCGAAATCAAGACCAAATAGGTCAAAGTTCGCACAAAAATGTGAATCTTAAATTTTGTCATTATGAGCATCACAAGTTTTACTCTAATAGTGTTTTTTATTAAAATCGTGGTTTAGAATTCGTCCTTCAAATTATGATAATATTTAAATTTTAAAATTTTTAAAATATAAATATTGTTGTATTATATATGTGTTGTAAAACCTATTTTGTAAATAAAAATAATAAATATATATATCATATTAATATTTTAAAAAGTATATATTTAATTTCGTTCAAGTTTTTATTTACTTAAAATTTCCACATCTTACAAACATTAAATATTTATTTTATATTTTAATAAAAACATTATAATTAAATTTATACTTTTTATCAAATGTCAATTAAAAACCTTCCAGAAGTCTTCTGTTTTCTGGGTAATTTATCATACAGTCATGTTAGGACTTAGGAGTGCGTTTCCAGATTTTCTGATATGAGGATATTCTAGTAAGTGATTTTATCACATCCTTCGTTTTGTATCATTAGTTAAAGAAAGTTTCACGATCTATTAACATATTAAAATGCAGATATTCAACTTTAGAACCTTAAACTCAAATTTAATTATCGAATAGAAGTTTGGGGCCAAGTAATAAAGATTCAACTTTGTGACATTGAATCTAGCAAATTCCCCTACATGAAACCCGAAATCTAGGCACCCTAGGCCATGGTGTAAATAGATTATTACATGTGAATTTTATCTTTAATGGCTATATTTTGCATATATATAAACTAAAACTTGAGGTTGATCCAAACTTACACGACATTCTTAAAAAGTCCAAAGTTCACATCTTTTAGGACCTAAAACTTTAAGAAATCAGCTCCCTGTTTCAAACCCACACGGTTGCCTGGCTAGCAAGAAATATGGATAAAGAATGAGTAACGAAATACAAAAAAGAAGCGGTGTTACTTAGCATTTCCATAACCATTTCTTGTCAATTGAAAGTATACGTTTCCACGCCAAGGTCCAACTTAATAACCTACTCCTTTAGGCTATGACTAATAGAGTAAACTTTTATCTTGGGTCGTCCTTTGGGGAAATTGTGGTCTGCCTAAATAAGCTCCACCTATAACTTCCTCGATGTTAAAATCAATGGATGGGGTTAACATCATATTTGATTTAGTGAGGCAAATTAAATAAATCTACCAATAAAACTACAGCCTCGGAAGAAACGATGCAAGTCTTAAACGTAGAACTAAAAGTTGTAGTTTAAGTTAAATACTTGAATTAGACAACTTTCCTAATATGCCTTAAAGTGATCAAAACAAAAAACAAAAATAAAATCAAGTGTTAGAAAGGAAATGCAGTAAATTCCATTTTTTATATGATGGCAATTTCTTTAAAAATTACTATTTTAACAATGAGAGAATGCATTTAATGATGTTATTTTTTTATTATGGGTATTTATTACGTTACATTTAAACAAGTTCATTAACTATAATAGTTTAGCCTATATAATTTATACTTGGGGAAAGAGTTTTCATATATTATAACTGGAATTCTCGGGGTATTTGTTTGGGGGGGAGGGAGTTTAAGAGTACACATACATATGAAGCAATGCAAGGATTTATACCTGGAAAAAGAGTTTCCAGCCATTAGAACAAGAACTTTTCGGGTATTTGTTTATATTTCCATACCTGTTAAAAAAAAAAAAAGAGTGCTTATTACTGTCATTTGTCGTTTAAATTAAAAAAAGAGTTTACTTAATATTGTGATTTCACGTACTACACC
>JANSVA010000218.1:52541650-52593793 GCA_025504915.1 Erythroxylum reticulatum | reverse complement strand
CAGGTTTGATTTCTTCATATTAAAATCCATCTCAAAAGGAAAAATTCCTATTTGATGTGAAAAGCTATCGATGGATCTCAGAAGATGAAGATGTATCCCAGAAGATGAAGTCTAAGCAATTTTGGGATTGCTAACAGGTTAATTGTCCAAAGTAAATAAAATCATATGATAAATGCTTCCTTTCTTACAAAAACCTTCCTTATGAACTTACCTGATTTATTAAAAATGATTCCACAACATTTGGAAGCTTACAATTCACAGCTCTATGTTATGATCATTTGTCTTAACATTTGGATACTGAAAGATTTTATCAAATATGGTATTGAAAATTCAAAGTCAATTCAAGATATAAGAGAAGCAATGACTAGTTGAAGAAGATGTCTACTTAAGAAAGAACTACTGCCTTTGCGAAAATAGATCATTCTTGCATGACATCAATAACATCAATACTCTTGAAAGTGATATCATTATCAAATCTCTTGTGCTTTATAAAGTGAAAAATTCTTCTTGATAGAAATTATTGAAGCTCATATCAAGCAAACTTCATTTGTTGAGAACTTGTAGAGGCTAGCTAAATACTACTAGTTTGGAAGGTTGGAGAACCAAAAAAATATGTACTTGTGAGCTTGAAGAGGCTCGTCAAATTACTACTTAGGATTTTAGCGAAACACTCAAGTTAGATACTTGAGAACTAGATGTAAGCTTGCGTTATAAGTTGAACCTGTATAAATGGACTGCATCATTCCTCTCTCTCTTTAACTTTTATATTTCTGTATTATATTGTGTGTATATTCATTTTGGCAAGAGGCTTCTTCACTTTTATAAAAAGTTCTTTTTATTTTCAACTTACAATAGATTCCTTTTAGTTTTAACAAGCGCCTCTTGTTTTAAATTGTTTTGATAGGATTTATCGTCTAACAGGCTTCTATTGTCTAACTGGTTTTTATTGTCTGACAGACTCCTACTGTTTTAAACTTTAATAGGCCCATATCTTTTATCTCTTGTGTAAGTTTGCTTTATCATGTAATATTGTTAAAGCATAAGTTTCAAGATTCCATGCTTACCACATCAATGAAGTTCATGTCTTTATTGACAAACTCTTACATTGAAGTTTTCCAAGGCTTCTCTCCTTGCTATATGGTTTATCTCAATTTTTCTGTTCACACTAATAATCATGTTAGTAGCAAATATTATATTATTATCAAAATCTCATATTAAAAATATGATATTAATGATAAGACTGTAAAATTAAATTAGTACGAATTTAAAAAGAGTTTTTTTCCAATACAGGTAGATCTAAAAAGTTTGTATAATAACAAATCATAAAAAATGCCACCGTTCAATAACAAAATTATTATTGATTATAAGATATGAAAACTTTTGAATGAATATTATGCACATTGTGCGGAAAAATCAAAAAAGAACTCAAAGATGAAGAAAGAGAAATGAACAATTGAACAAAAGAAATTGTTCACTCGTAATAGGTAAGAACAAAATAAAAGATTTCAGATGAACAAAGCGTGAAAAAAATGTTACATTCATAGCATGTCAATAAATTGCTATCAATAAGATCTAAAAATTAAAAACAACAACGATTGGGGAAGGAACATAACAATCCATAAATTATGGGTAGATCAGATTCACTGAATCAGAACCTACATCCTGTTAATCTAATTTTAAGGAAGAGGAACAAAACAGAAGGCAATTATATGGCATGCATGATCTTACGTCCTCAATTCTCATTTATTGAGTGAGACCATACTTTGACTCAATATTCATGACTGTACCAAACAAATAAATTAAAAAGATGTATCTTTGACCATAAAATTATACTGTAAATGACTTTAGAAGCACGAAACTTAAGATTGCTTATTGGAAAACGACTCTGCTCGTAACAGCTCGAGTGCAAATACGAATTAACCCTACACTGCTTTGGTTGATAGTATAAATATGTGAATCTTTTATTGTGTGTAAAACACCGATATCGCGAGTAACTGAAAAGGAGAGAGAGAGGCTGTGAAAGCGGAGAGAAGCAAGCAAGCAGGCCAGAGCCAATTGCTTGGAAACAACATCACATCATTAGGAAACAAAAGAACAACCCCATTCTCCGTCCGTTGTTCAATAGCCTAGAGGAAGATTTTTATAGTTTTAGGTTGAGCGTTGCCCCATTCTCTCTTCCATCGCTCAGTCCCGCATGAACACTTTCTAGCTGTCTCTTCTCTCTTTACTCGCACAATCAGTAATCCACTCCCTGTACAACTCATTGATCTTAAACATCAGATCTTTATTGGGAGGATTAAACTTAATCATAGCTGTTAAAGAAAACAAAAAACAAAAGACTTCTTTATTTCCTTTTTCTTTGTACTGTCCAGTTTACATCATCAAGAAACCCAAGATTTAAGACACTAAATCGTAGACATGGAACGTCAGAGTATGGACTTGGAGCTCGAAACTGTGAATGGAAGCGCAGAAGCCCCACCACCTCTTTTCAAGGAAGCAAATTTACCTATTACTTTAAAGGTATATGACTTCTTCATGTGTGGTATCAGTTTTTCACGTATTGTCGCTTTTCACATTCGGTGGCTATTTCTTGCGATTTGTTTTCTCAGAAAGATTCTCATTTTCCGCTCTTTTTTGTTCTTTTCGTCACGATATGGAGGATTAACACTGATCAATTTTTTTTCCTTTCTTGATCAAATACTGACGATTTGGGTCACAACTGTACAGTTCGAGGATGTTGTCTACAAGGTTAAACTCAACAAAGGATCACAATTGTGTCCAAAGGGCATTAAGAGCGATGAAAAAGAGATACTGAAGGGAGTGTCAGGCTTGGTCTTACCAGGCGAAATGCTCGCCATGTTAGGACCTTCAGGCAGTGGCAAAACTACCCTGTTAACTGCATTAGGAGGGAAACTAGGCGGTCGTCTCAGTGGAAGCATAACCTACAATGGCAAAGCCTTTTCAAACGCAATCAAGAGAAACACGGGCTTTGTTACTCAGGACGATGTTCTCTATCCTCACTTAACAGTGACTGAAACATTGGTTTTCACCGCTCTTCTCAGGTTGCCCAATACTTTCACTAGACAAGAGAAGATCAGGCAAGCAGAGTCGGTGGTTGCTCAACTTGGTTTACTAAGATGCAAAAATAGCATCATAGGAGGGCCTTTGTTGAGAGGAGTTTCTGGTGGTGAGCGAAAAAGGGTCAGTATTGGTCAAGAAATGCTCATAAATCCCAGTCTACTGTTCTTAGATGAGCCAACTTCTGGGCTTGATTCAACAACGGCTCAGAGGATTGTGTCCACATTGTGGGATCTTTCTAAAGGAGGAAGAACAGTTGTAATGACCATACACCAACCTTCAAGTAGGCTGTTTTACATGTTTGATAAGGTTCTTCTTTTATCAGAAGGGACTTCTTTATACTTTGGTGAGGGCGCAAGAGCTATGGACTACTTCTCTAGCGTCGGATATGCCCCAAGCCTTGCCATGAATCCTTCAGATTTTCTTTTGGATCTTGCAAACGGTAAGTCGATTTTCATATTATTCTTTTAATTAATTTATTACTTTCACTTGGATATAAAATAATATCTGTTTCTGGCCGTAATTAGATATATATATATATACATAGAATCAAATCAAAACAATAAATTCATATATAGATGAAGTATAACTGGCAATCAATAGTGTAATCATTTCATAGATGAAGAGACCAATTTTATTAGATTCAATGTCAAGCCAACACAAAATAATTACTCTAGGAGGAGCAAAATCTAGCTATACAGTTTGGAACTTTGTCCTTCTCTTTTCAATGAACGAGCTAAATGCACTTGGGGACTTGGGGTCGTCGAGTCGGTTAGGTCGAAGCATACTTCTAGAAAACGTGTCTATCATGCAGGGTATGATACTGGGAAGATGTTTCAGGTGGAATTTAAGTCCTGAAACTGAACTCAAGACACCTCTTAAATGTATCGGAAATCGAGAATTGTGGAACATGCCTTAAATATGGTAACAAAAAGTCATGACCAATGCAATTTTGTTTGTTTCCTCTTCTACATGTGCCATCAAAATTTTAGTTTCATACTACAATTTTTGGCACTTCCCTTTTTAGGTTTTTCCGTTTCAAGACACTGTTTTATTTTGTCTTGTGTCTCTTGATACATTTCAATGGCATTTTATTTCTCACGTAAGCCTTTCATTCAATTCAAAATCAACTTTTAGTCCAGGTTTTCCATACAATCGGTTACTAGTTGTAAAATATAGCAATAAGATATTGATTATGAGTAAAAGGTTTTCTTCATTTCAATTTATTATTGTAATTTAATTAGTTTTTCCTTGAACTTCCACAAAAGAAAACTTGGCAAAAGTGAAAATTTCTCCCATAACTATCTCATACATTGACGTTACAACTCTTGTAACTGTGTCTACTATCTCATACATTGACGTTACAACTCTTGTAACTATGTCTTTGTACCTAGGTTTGACACCAAATGGTGATTCCAGTGAGGACCCGGTCATGGTTAAGCAGACTCTAGCTTTCGCGTATCAGAGCAACATCGATCACACATTAAAGGCTGAGATTCGGGCAACTGAAGACAATCCCAGAGATGCAATAACTGATAAGCAACTGGGACGGTGGCCAACTAATTGGTGGCAACAGTTCACAGTGTTGATGAGGAGAGGAATGAAGGAAAGAAGGCATGAATTTTTCTCTCCTATGAAGATTGTGCAAGTCTTCTTTGTATCATTCCTTTCAGGGTTGCTATGGTGGCAGTCTGATAGTTCTCACATACAAGACCAGGTATCAAATTTCTTCCCAATTTTGTGATCAACGTTCAAACATATCATTCAAAACCTCACTTGGATTTTTTGTACATGCAGATTGGACTCCTGTTCTTTGCTTCGGGATTCTGGGGGTTTTTCCCTCTATTCCAAGCCATTTTCATCTTCCCTCAGGAACGTATGATGCTAGCAAAGGAGCGATCTTCTGGCATGTACCGTCTATCATCATACTTCATGTCAATGATAGTGAGCGACCTCCCAATGGAGCTTTTACTCCCAACTTGTTTTGTCACCATAACGTATTGGATGGCAGGGCTCAAGCACTCGGCAGCGAAGTATCTCCAAACCTTGTTCGTCTTCCTATACAGTGTACTGGTGTCTCAAGGCCTGGGACTTGCCATTGGTTCGTTGGTAATGGACCAGAAGAAGGCCACCACATTTGGGTCCGTGATAATGCTCACCTTTGTCCTAGCCGGTGGCTTCTATGTTCAACATGTCCCCGTTTTTATTTCATGGATCAAGTACGTCTCCATTAGCAATTACTCTTACAAGCTCTTGTTGGGTTCTCAGTACGAGGCTAGTGATACATACGAATGTGACACTCATGGTAAGCTTTGCTTAGTTGGGGATTTTCCTCAAATCAAAATGGTTGGGCTTGATGGCCAGGGTGTAGCTGCGGTCGCATTAGGCGTCATGTTATTGGGTTATCGCCTAATTGCATATCTGGGACTTATGAGGGTTGGAGTTACTAAGTAATTAATAATTGTTACATATGTTAGTTTTCTTGTAAGGAGGCAGTCAGTCCTATATAATTAGCCAAGTGTTGTAATAAAATAGTGAGAGAGTTTCACAAGAATTACAGACAAATCATCGGTATTCCGTTGCTTAGTTTTAAGTGTTATAAGAAATGATAGTGCGTGAGATTTTGCCGACTTATTGTTTAAGACTAATTTTTGACATCCAAACTGTCTAGAATTGGGGATTTTGACCTTAAGAAATTAAAAAATCGGGACGAGTCTGATCAGATTGGAACCAAGCCCCATTCTTAAAGTTTACACCTTCATCTCGCTTTTAAATTATTTTATAGCTACTTTCTCTCAAAGTAATTTGATGTCTCAATCGCATATTTAACAAATATACGATTTTTACACACAAATTAATGGCATAGAAAAACAAACTTCCATGATGAACCTGGGAAACAATTTCGATGATCTTATAGTAACCGTTAACACTTTCAAACATCAATAATCTGGAAGCCAAATGCTTCAAAATTGTCTAACTACTTGCACTAATATTAGTTAGTAGCGCCATAGGTACTGGATGGGAGTCCGACCATATAAAATTACATTTTAGATGGTAGGGTTTTTCTTCTCTTTAGCCTAAGTACTATTGCTCTTCTGTTATTGAGAGAGGAACTAACTGTGATCATTCTTCTGTAATTGTTCAATTAACTTCCTGGCTAAGACAAAGCTAGGTAGCATGTGGTAACAATTTGTTAGTAAGTTAAAAGTGTGTTTTTAACCTCAATGCTTATATCATAATACAAGTTAGAACTTTAAAGATTAAAAGTTTTCAATTTGAACTTTAACATTTTAAAACGTGCAAAACAGACTCTAAGTGAATGAAAAATTTAACAAAAATTAACTTTTCGTTAAGTAAATATCACATTAATACTAACGTAATGTTATTTATTATTTTTACAATGAAATAGTAGGTGCTACCATCACATGACATTGTGGGATAATTCCTGAATGAACACAACCTTTGGTCTATGATTCCTATTGCCTCTTGAGTTTAAGGTTACATTACTTACATAGTTTAGGTTCTCTCACTTTCATTTTAGTCAATGGGGCTCTCTCTAGACTAGGTATGTTATAGATTGTAGTTCACTTTGTATTGATTTACCTTTAGTCTCATTTCCTTCCTTTTTCAACTCTTTCACATTAATTGGAGACTAATTATTGATATCAGCTAGCAATCCTCATAGTTAATGTTGGGTTGTATATTTTAGAAGTGGGCAGTCATCTTTGGGAGAGATCATGATTGTGTCATTCCGATTTCTTTGTTCAATTGTATTAAAGGTATTTGGTTTGGATATTATATTAATTGTTCTTTCTTTCTCTTAGTGACTTGCTTTCAGGTTTTCTTCATATTTCTACAAGTTTGATTGGAACGGATATCAACTAGTATCAAGTTTTGATCGAAGTGATTAAAGTTGAGTCCATAAATAAATATTTGAAGATGATGATAATGATGTGAGAAGAAAGAAATAAAGCTACTGACAGAAAAAGCTCGTCTTTCTAAAGCCTAGAGAAAGCTGATATAGTCAAAAGGACGGAAAACAGAAGACCTTGCTCTTCTTTATTTCATCATTGTGTCTTTTATAATTTATGCCTATAACTCCTCTCTTACCTATTCTTTCCAATTCCCAACCCCAACTACTTTAAGGGAATATAGTATCAAATTTAGTATTAAATTGAGTTATAATATGGTATTATATTGATATTAATTAATATTAAGTATTGTTTTGGATAATTTTTTAAGTTTATAAAATAGTTCCTGAATTTTTTAAAAATTAGCAAAATAATTAATTGTTATAATATGCAGTTGTACTGTATACTTTTAACCATATTTTTAAAAATTATAATAATAAATAATAATCACAATTAATATTAAATAACAATAATTTTCAGATACTTCACATATAAAGAATAACCACAATTTATATGAAAAAAGACAATCATCATCATACAAATATAAAATTAAGAGCAATACAATATATTTAAAATAGTACAATTTTAATTTTTATTATATAATAAATAATAATTACATCAAAACATCTAATAAAAAGAATAATAAATATCTTTAACTATCAAATTCTTACAATTTACAACAAGAGTTTGTGAAAAGAAAAAAAACCAAGTAAAATTAAAACATTAAAAAAACATATATTATTTAATTTACTATCAATTCAATATATTATATTTAATTAATTAAAATTAATTATTACTAAAATTATAAATATCTTAATTTATTTTATTTTATAAAATTTATTTAATAATTATTAATAAATACATTTAAATTTAAAAATATTTTAAAATATATAAATTTCAAATAAAATTTGATTTAATAATTAAAATTATATAAAATAAATATTAGTTTATAAATAATAATTTTTATATTATTTTTAAAAAATAAATATTTTTATTAATACTTTATTAACAAATATTATATAAAAGATCAAAATAGATTTAAATAAAATAATTTATTTTTAAGTTTTATTTAATGTATAATTATTATTAGTAATAAAAATATTTATTTTATTCTAAAATTAAAAATTAAAATCTCAATAAAAATTGGACCTAAATAACTAATTAAAAAGCTTTGAAAAAACGACAGAGATGGTGGCGGGATGGAAGGAAAGTTTTTAAAAAATTTTGAAAATATTGTTAATAAGTTTCTATATTTTTCAAAATTTTCGATATCAGCCAGTACCAAACGAAACAGGCCGATACCAATCAATATTTACACTCAATATATAAAATCTTTATTTCGTTCCATTGTCTAGTCAGTACGAAACGAAATTCAAAACTACAATTTCAGCTTTCCGAATAGTGAAAGCGGCAAATGACAACTAGAGGGTAGAGCTAGATTTGCTATACGTGCTACTTAGATACTATAGCTGCTTTTATTAATTTTAGGCTAGTATATATAGGATAGTATATAATCAGGCGAGCGGAATCAATTGTATCAAAGCCTTTGTTAGCCAATAACTCTTCTTTAGCTCCTTTTTCTTTGTCTGAGCCATTTTCTTAGTTAGCGAGTGAGAGTAGCACTAACAATAAGAGGAAGAGAAGGCCAGTAGGTACTCTACGTATGCTATTTACATAATCAGTTCTATAAATTACCTTTGGCTAGACATGATTTATTCCCAATGTAATCATGTTTCTAATGTTTTAATTGTTTTATGGTAGATGTAAATGCTAAAGTTGTGTCTCTATCACCGAAAACCCTGTTGGAATCATATCAATAAATCTGTGAGATTTGTAATCAAGGGTTTTATAGAGACCTGCAACCAATGGTTTAAAAAAATATAATTAGCTATAATTTTCAATTTCAAATAGTGGGTCTTACTATCTGATGTCACGGTAAGACTTACTACTTAATTGTAAAAAATAATAAACAATGTCCCATTGGTGTTGATATGACATTTAATTAACAAAAATTAATCCCGGCAAAATTTTTATCCACTTAAGACCTATTTTGCATGTTTTAATAGTATTAGGGTTTAAATTGAATGCTTTGCAAAATAGGAATCAAATTATTTTATGGTGTAAATGTTGATGATCAAATGCACTTTTCATCCTATAGTATTAGGGTCTTGTTTAAGATTGTTGTTAGAAAACTGTCATGGTTAGTACCAAATTCATCATACTTGGTTCATAATGATTGAAAAGAATAGACACCATTTTTAATTATAAAAATAATTCCGTAAAAGACACAAACCTCTCATGTAGTTTAGAAAGTATTAAAGAATTTCTTAATCTTTAAAATTTTCGAAAAAAACTCCTAATTTTAAATTTTCCTCATAATTCCTTTTTGACGAAACATATGTAGTATGAACATCAAATGCAGACTAGTCAAATACTATTTATGTGATGATTCAACACGTCTCTTAAACTCAAACTAAAATAATTAAATTTGATATAAATAAATAAATTATTATATTATATTTAATTATTAATTGAAGTTGAATTTAATTCATTCAGGTCAAGTTTCAAACTTAGGTTGGGTTATTATATTAGTGACAATTGATTAGTTTATGTTTGATATTCATACTACATGAGCTTTGTCATTATTTTTTAAATAAAGTCTAAGAGAAGAGGTTTTCCCTCCAACTAGGAGTCTTGTTCAAGAATCTTAAAGATTAAGGGGTTTTTTCAAAGTATCTTAAACTATAGGAGATGTCTACATCATTTACCCAAAATAATTTGAACAATAAAAATTAAATATGAATATGGAAATTTATTTATAATAATAATATTTTCCAAAATGTAGTTTTAGGTTGAGGCCAACTCTAATGCTCTGGAGATCATCAATAAACCTTTTAATAACCATAAATTTTAAAAGAACCCTTAAGTTCTCAAATAAAAAGATATAAATGTGCATAATAGATTGAATAAAATATTAATAAAATTTTAGAGTAGATATCAATAATGAAGAGAAGACCAATCAATAGAAAAATGATGACTAGAAAAATAAAAATAAGGGTATAAAAGACAGTTAATAAATGAAGTGTGAAGTAATTAAAAAAAGTGTAGAAACATGAGACTTATAATTGATCGTATTGTAACACTACAAGAAAATGAAGAATTAGCAACGGAAAATTATCAACGGCAAATATACCGTTGCAAATTACCGACGAAAAATCTATTTTCGTTAGTAAAATTAATAGAAAATTTTTTGTTTAGCGACGATACTAATATTCGTCGCTAAATTTAGAGGGAGGTAAGAATTAGTAATAGAAAATTAGCGACAGAATGTATACCATTGCAAATTACGGACAAAAAATCTATTTTTGTTGGTAAAATTGACGAAAAATTTTATTAATTAGCGGCAGTACTGAATATTCGTCGTTAAATATAGAGTGAAGCAAGAATTAGCAACGGAATATATACTATTGCAAATTACCGACAAAAATTCATTTCCATTGGTAAAATTGACAAAAAAATTTATTAATTAGCAGTGGTACTGATATTCGTCGCTAAATATGGAGAGAAATTATCCCGATAAATTTTATGATGGACTTTAGCGATGGAATAAGATTACTGTCGGTAAAGAATTTAGCGATGGTATAAGATTTCCGTCAATAAAAAGGCGGGAATTATTGGCGGAATAAAAATTTTTGAGTTTACCTACGGAAATTTCCATCGGTAAATTATTTTTAAATTTAAACTTACCCGACATCTCCCTCCCACCTACGTCTTCTTCCTCGTTTCTTCTTCTTCCTTCTTCCTGCGTCTTCTCTTTGGTTTTATTGGAGCCCATTTCTCTGTTGTGGACTCCTTTTCTGCTCGTCGGCATTGTCTTCTCCAGCCATTGTCATTGTGTCCTTTGGTGGAGATATTTTTGCAACTATTGTCATGTGTTTTTTCATATATTGGATGAAAGTTAATATGGATATTTATTACTTTCGTTTATTTGTGTATTTTGTGCTTGGAAAACAACTTTAAGGTATAAATATTAGTGATAGAAGAGACAAGACGTGATTTTAGTTGTGATGTTGGGATAAATTTCTGATACATATAACGTGTTTGATGAAATGTCTGTTCTTTAAAAAATGATTTCAGTTCTTTATTTTTAGTTCCTTTTTAGTATGAATTTCATTATTTCAATTCTTTTACTTGAAATAATGAAGTTCTCTCCATGGTGGTTTCTAGAGAAACTAAATACTTTGCAGGTAAATTTTAAAAAATCGTTTTCAGCAAATTTACCGACAGAAATAAAAATTCCGTTGGTAAAATATATTGGATTTATAAACGGAAAAAAAAAATTTAGTAGGTAATTGCCGACAGAATAACCAAATCCATTAGTAATTTTCTAACAGAAAAATTTTCTCGATTACTAAATTTACCAATTGAACAAAATAGCTGTCGGTAAATTTACCGACAGTTATTTTATACCATGGTAATTCCGCCGGTAAATTTACCAATGGTATAAAAAAATTTCGTCGGTAAATTTACCTACGACCGTATCTCCGATGACTTTTTCCATCAGTAAATTCCATCGCTAAATAAGGTTACCAACGGATTGTGTACAAATTCCGTCGGTAGTTTCCGTCTTTAAACTCCATTTTTCTTGTAATGTAATAAAGGAAATTTTTAAAAGAATTCTTATGTTCAAACACTTATTTGTATTTGGAAATTTCAAAAGAAGTTGATAAATGTGGCTTCGAATTCCCATGCAATATTAAATTTAAGCAACCCTTTAGTTTTCCAACTTATAGGTCTGGAGTACTGTTGATTTAGGAAAGTAAATAACAACGAACGGAAAAAGGCTAAATTGGTCTTCTAACTTAGGAAATAACAATGAACGGAAAAAGCCTAAATTGGTCTTCTAACTTAGGTGTGAGGTGCACAAAAGTCCCATAAGTTTTTTTTAATCAAATTAACCTTAAACTTTTCAAAACTTCCTCTTTTAACCTTGACTTCATCGGGAGATTCAATTTGTGCAACACACTCGCCCCTATGGTAACATGTCAAACTGTAGTGACATGTTAATATGTATTTACATTATTCTCCTACACTTACAACTAATATCTTCAAGAGTGTTTAAATGCAACATAGCAATTTGTACCAAACACTTAAAATTTTTAAGACTTTCTTAAGATAGAAATTGGTACCAAATGTTTACATTTGTTAAGAAAACTTTCTGACCCTTAAGTGAACTTATCATTTTGATGGTAATAAAAAGGGAAAAATGACAAAAAGTTAAGGAGGATGTTGGAACTTTGTGACAAGTTTGTGCCAGAGGAGTAGGGAGGATATTCTTGTTAGTATGGTATGGTTAATTGGTCTATAGTAAGGTAAATTTGTAAACAACAATAATAATATCCTAGTAAAAAATTCACTGAGATGCAGGATTTGGAGAAGCTTAGAAGTATATAACCTTACCTTTAACTAATAAAAATGTCGTTTATGATAAACCCACAGGAAAAGGAGAGAAAAGAAGAAAAAAAATTAAGAAACTATTTGAAGAATATAAAAGTAAAAAATATAAGCAAATAACTACAAATAAAAAATAAAATAAAATAAGAGTAAAAAAAACTAAAAAAAACTTAACTAAACTAACAAAAGGGGGGAATCCTACAGATAAAAGCATTTGGGCTAAATACAAGACACAAGAATAAAAAAGAAAAGGTTCAAAAGACCTATGAAAAGGAGAACAACTTCTCTATGTAAGATCTTTTACATGTATCCTAGTTCACCAAAGTTTTTTATTAAGAGCCAAGTCCTCGTTAAGCTCTAACAAATCCATATCATTTTATATCAATTCCTCCCACTTCTTCTTGGGTCTTCCTCTTTTTTTCTTACAATCGCCAAGGCTATGTTTGGTTGGATATAAAGTTTTTAATGGAATGGAATGGAATGATTTATAATGGAATGGAATGTAAATGGATGTAATATTAGAAAAGTGTTGTTTGGAGAGATGAAAGGGTTCATAATGTAATATAGTGAAATGTTGTTTGGAAGATGGATGGAATGGAATGGAATTTATTTATCATAATAATAAATGACTATTATAACCTTATATAACAAAACATATGTAACACCACACAGTTCAATACATCAAATTCAAATGCTCCACCATGAGTCAGCCTCTCACTAATCAATCAACCATGAAATCCATTTACGATAAGCTACCTTACCAAAGACATTCTATCTAGATGAAAATTCGGTTGAGAATAAAAGAGAAAGGTTTCTCAAAGTCACCATCAATAAGCAAGCATAAGAAGAAGCGAAAAAAGAAAAAAAAATGGCACAGAGACACAGAAAGAATAAGAGAGATAGAGAAGAAAAGATTTATCATACCAGCTTTTCTTAAAGCCACAATATTGGTTAACTAAGTACCATGTTGTTTAAGTACGTTTTCCACAAGACAAACAACTAAAAGGTTACAAACTTGTGCCTCTTCTATTGCCATTTTCTGAAACCAAACCAAAACCAACAACAATCTTTCAAGAACCCTAATCCAAAAATTTCTCATTTAACCAAAAAGATTCAATCTTTTCACCAACCAAAGAAAATGTATAGCTTTATATGTACATGTCAGCAATTTTGTTTAGCTTTCATTTGTATTCTATTTTAGTTAGACAAGAAGGGATATGTAGTTGCTGAGAATTTTAATCACGCATAAAGGAGGAAGGAAGATTGAATTATATAGAGAGATCTTCTCATTTTCTCTCTCTTTCTCTATATTTCTCTGTGTCTAATATTGAAGGGAAAAGCTAGCAGAAGGTGAATTCCTTGTGACAAGTGTGCAAATCTATTATATATTAGGTACTATATATTTATCATTTTACATTCCATCATAAACCTCCCAGATTGAAGGTTCCTCATTTTTACTGTTTAGGATGGAATGGGATGTAATATGAAACCCTCCTCTTCCATCCCATTTCATTATAAACCTCTATCCTAAACGATGAAATAATATTACATTCCATTCCATTTCATTAACAAACCCCGACCAAATATAGCCTAAGTATAATCTTCTTGCATCTTTTGTGAGGTAAAATCTTTTAAGGTTTTGGCTTCTACTTAAATTGGGGATTATAGTTTGAGGAGTTCACTATTAAATTGGGATTTAATGTATAAATAGGTATTCACCAAGACGTTGGCGATTGAGGAGTAAAGGAAGACAAGATATTCATGATAGTGGAGTAGGAGGAAGACCTTTGTGACAATAGCCATAAATTGTTCCACAATGAGGTAAGTTAGCAATGTTTCTAATTTATAAGGTTACACTTCCTATATAAATTACAATATTAGGCATTTTAAAAATATACTATACCATAAATTGTCACAGGAACCATATTATTATTCTTGCAATTTAATATTCTAAATCAGAAAATGTAAATTTTCTTAGAGACAACTCATTGTTAATTGTTTGTTTACACTTGATAAAGGATTTTTAAAACTAAGAGAAAAAACTTATGAGGTGAAATGCTAGATCTAAAAAACTAGCTAAAACAACAATAGTTACTCTGAACTACGTCAAGTGCTTTTTAAAAGTTATGAAGTGCTTTGAAATAGATGACTTTATAATAAAAAATTACCAGGAAATTTAGTATCCTAATTAATGGAAAATATGGAAAAATTGCAACCATAAATCCCTTTCGTTGACTCTTAACATGCAAACTAAGGTAAGGTTTATAGATTAAATAAACAAGAACTATACCCAGTTATTCTATCAATAGGTACTAACATTTGTATCTATTTGCTATGTAGTGGTGTCCACTTTGAGTCACAAGATTGGCATATTGGCATATACAATATATAAGAAATAATTGATTCATAATCTATAGTAATTGATACTTTTCCATCAATAAACTTGGTATACAATAACAAGGAGTTAATGTTTATGAAGTAGGATTAGTAAAATTTGTTCTTATAACTAAGAGTTTACGAAAATATATAATTTTTAAGTGTGTTAAGTATGTGTCTATATACAATTCTTTATAATTAATAAAGCATTTACAAGTTAAGATAAAATTTCAATAAATGAGAATCAATTTGGTCCACAGTGATATAAGTTAGCGATTTTCCTTTCTAAAGTTACACTTCTTACATAAATTGGAAATTTAAGTTTGAATGAAAGTTTTTCTTATTAATTTGGGGAATTGTTACATAATTGAAGTTGAATAACTTGTTGCTCATTTAATTCTTATTTTATTAGGATGTGGAATCTCATTGAAAAAAGGAATTATGTTTCACCATAGGGAAGAAATTGATAGAAATAGTTCATTTCAATACATTGGTGGTCGTAAATTATTAGTTGAAGGTATTGACCTAGACAAATTATGTTAGTTTAGTATTATGGAGACTGCTAAGCATAATTGGTATGATAGATTGGATAAAATGTATTATAAGCAGCCAAATAAATATGAAGAAGGTGGGTTAATTGAGATTATAAATGATTCAAAAAAATATTGTTGAAAACCATGAAAGCGTGAAGGTTTATTTTGAAGTTGAGTATAATAAAGAGAAAGCATTAGAAGCCCTTAACTTAGATGATGGTTATGATAACGTAGATCCAACAAATGTTAAAGAAAAAGATAATCATTATATAGAGGATGAACTGCTTGTTTTAACAGTAAGTAATATGGATGATAAAGCAAAAATTAAATAAAAAATTGTATTATTAAATAACAATTATGATAATGGTGTTCCTATTAAAGATGGGTATGTTAAGCATGAAGTTTGAAAAATGTGCATAAGGGTAAGCCTGATGCTGTTAATGAAGTGCTTGAAAGTGTAGTGAATATTAAGAATGATGTGCCTGATGCTTCTGTTGATTATGTGTCTAATGCTTTTGCTGATGCTGTGCCCAATGCTTCTATTGCTGATGATGTGCCTAACGTTTCTACTAATGATGATATGCCTAACGTGTCTCCTGATGATGTGTCTAATGCTTTTGTTAATGATAATTTGCCTAATCCTTCTGCTGATGATAACGTTCCTAATGCTTCTATTACTAATAATGTGTCTAAGGCTTATGTTGATGATAATATGCCTAATAAGGATGTGCATAATGCTTCTACTAAAAATGATGATAGTGATAGTGATAGTAATAGTGATCTGGCGACTGATTTGGAATGTGAAAGTGAAAGACATGATGATGAGCTCCAAGCTGTCAGATCGACATATAAAGGGATGAAGTCAAGGAAAAGGAAAAAATCATGAAGGTAAAAAAGGTCATGAAGATGACAAGGAGATTATGTTTCTAAAAAAGATATTGAGTATATTGAAAATGATGACCCGAGTCAATGCTATACAAGATCAAATGAAGATACTGACAATGCATAGAGAATAGGTAAATGTAAACAAAAACTATATTAAATTCACCATCTAATGTTCCTATTTGAGATATATGTTCTAAGTTTAAAGATGGAAAAGAATTAAAGGAGGTCATGATTTAATTCTATTGCAAAGAGTTTGGTTCTGAAATATATAAATATCGGAAGTCTTAAGTGAGAGTGATATTTAGATCATAATGCCCTTGGTTACTTTTTATAGGTTCAGAGAGAAATGACAACAATATTGTCATGAAGAGATATGAATATAAGCATAGTTATATAATGATAAACATTAATAAGCTTATCAGATCGAAATGGATTGTAAGCTATTACATGGATGTGATTAAGTTGTAACCAAATATCAAGGTTAATCAGTTAAAGGCTTTATTGAGGAAGGAGTTAAAGGTGGATAAGCTTTAACACCTGCAAGAGAGCAAAAGCAAGTGTGTTCAAAATGATGCATGAGTGTTATATGGGGTAATTTGCTAAACTCTTAGGGTATGGAGAAGAGTTGAAGATCAAGAACTAAGGTATGATAAGAGCAATCAGAACAAGCATTAACAATAAAGGCAGAAGGATATTTACAAGGTGATATGTTTGTTTAAAGGTTATAAAAGGGGTTAGATTGAAGGTTATAAACCAATAATAGGACTAGAGGGATGTTTCTTAAAGGGAATGTGCAAAAGACAGTTGTTGGTCGCTATTAGAAGGGATGGAAACAATTAAATGTTTCCTATTGCTTAAGGTGTAGTTAATGTTGAGTGTATCGAAATATGGAAGTGGTTTATAGAACTTCTTATTTCAGATCTACAACTCAAAGATGGTAATGGCTTCATATTCATAACTGATATACAAAAGGTATTTCTATATTGAATTAAATATATATGTTTACATACATGCACTAAATAAATATTTTATTTATTTTCTTTTTCTTTTTCTTTTTTATATTTTTGCTCAAGGTCTCGTACATGCAATGAAAACATTTTTACCAAATGTTGAGCATAAAATGTATGCAAGGTATATTTATTTTATTAGAGATAAAGATGGAATGGATAATCTAAAGTTATAGTTTTAGATGACAAGTAAGGCAACATTTGCTCCTAATTTTAATGATCAGTTAGATGTGCTAAATGATTTGAGACTCGCTTGTATTAAAGCTCTATTAGACTATCATAAGGAGATATGGTGTAAGGGATATTTTAGTGTTAATTGTAAGTGTGATTCTATGGATAATAACATTATTAAGAACTTTAAAGGTTAGATCTTGGAGGCTAGGGTAAAGCCTATAGTTAGCATGTTAGAGCATATCAGGAAGATGGTGAGGAAGAGCATGTATACAAAAAGGAATTTTAAGTAGAAATGAGATGGAAACATATCACCAAGAGTACAGGTTGTGTTATAAGTGAATAAGAAAGAAAGCTTTAACTGATTTGTTGATTTGAATGGAGCTGATGGATATAAAGTTGAGTATGGATTATAGAGGTTTTCTGTGACAATTAGTAATCGTACTTGTACTTATAGATATTGGGATCTAACAAGGATTCCAAGTCCTCATGTCATGGTTATCATTTTCCATAACCACTAAAATCTCGATAACTATGTTGAAAAATTATATAGCAAGGAGAGGTATCTGTAAGCATATAAGTACTCCTTCAAGCCATTTGATGGAAAAATATTTTAGCCCTTATGTGAAGTTATTGAGCCACTTGTAATAAGGAGAACGCATGGTCAACCAAAAAAATAGAAAGAAAGAGAATTTTGAGTAACCTAAAATATGAAAAGCAACTAGATATGGAAGAAGAATGACTTGCACTAAATGTGGACAACATGGGCATAACTAAAGATCATACAAAAGTCCAATAAATCTAAGAAATTCTTTATTTTTTATGGAAGTTATTAACCTTTTTATTACTTACCAATCAATGTTTGAAAAAAATATATAGGTACTAAGATCATCTAGTACCAATTTAAAGAGAAAACAAGCAACTAAATCTGCAAATTTGGTATGTACTGCATTAACAAATGTTACACATGCTGAAGAGACCTATTGTAACACCTCACTCTCACAAAACATGTACCTGACATCTTGAGTGATGTTCGAGTATGTACCCCGCAAGGGTAGCATACTAGAACAGTCAATCGATCGAAATTCATTTCAAAATTTTCAAAATATCACACTTATATACAAAAAATCAATAATGGAACCTTACACCCATTTTATTCATAAACATTTTCAAACATAATATTACAACCATTACATAACTCATCAAAATTTCACTAGTCACTTGGGCTTATTTCAGATACAAAACATTTTAGTCATGAAGTTATTATGTTATAGAATCATTTACAATCATTTACATGCACATTGTAAAATACTTATGAATACATATTTTGATACAAAAATAAAAAAATATAAATACAGACGTGAACTGATCCCGACCTCTATCTCTTACTTGAATGTAGTGGGTTGACTCCAATTTCTCTAACTGGAGATCTTTTCTAAGTCTGAAAAATATTACACATTTTGGGTTGAGTTTTGCAAACTCTGAGTGGACCATCCTCGATAGCTCACTCAAACACATAACACATCAATTCAAACACATAACCCATAATGGACATCACTTCATCAATTCAACATGTGTTACATACACTAAATATTCACTTAAATCATATATCACATTCAGATATCAAGCAACTACTTAAATCATAGATTCAATATGTTATTATTGCAACCAAGTGCCTATAATTTCCTTGTATCCATTATGGATACCAGGTTCGTTGATAATTGTCCCATATTCGTTGGAGATACCAGACTCATTATATATAGCGAACCTTTGGCTCTTAATCATATTTTGAGCTTTAAGCTCTTTTTCACTTTCTGAGCTTTAAGCTCTTTTTCACTTTTTAAGCTTTAAGCTCTTTTTCGGTGGCTACTCTGATCACAACAGCCTTTATGTTGTCATGCATTTAAAGGAATGCATCAATCACATAAGATCAATCAGCCACTTTATTTCACTTTACACATGTCATCGGACCTTGTCCAGCATTCAACATTTAAGTTAAGAATCACTTATTTCATTCGCATGCACATTTACATTTTTCTCCGGAACTTGTTCCGGCATTCAACAATCAAGTTAAGTATCACTTATTTTGTCAAATTCACATATAATGAGCACTTCCAATATTATATTCATGCATGAAATGCCTTGGACTATCAAAGTCACATTTACATTGCATCTCAATCATATCAGTAATAATTAAATGCAAAAATTTAAAATAGAACAAACAATAAAATGAGACCATCTAGCTCAACTCATAGTATACTCCAGATTAACATTAGCTTTCATGATCCAGAAACGTCTAGATGTGGATTTTCTATCATGTATCATCGTTATGCAATACACATATTGCACATACATTATTAATTGCACAATCTTATTAATACTTAATCACATACATATGTATAAGTGTTGTGTATAATGCATGATCAACGACAATCCTGAGTATATCATCTAAATTCACATATTATGATCATCCATACTTCAAAACTCTTATAAATATAATTTGAACTTAGGTTTACACCTCAATAAAAATAAATTGAATCGAAGTTCATAACTCAATTGATCATTCCAAATTTTTCTAAAAAAAATACTTTCAGGTCAACATTGAATGATCATTTTAACAAGGAAAATGGGGCAATTAGGCAATACTTTATTCTAGACAATTGTTCCCTTATGTCTTAAGTTTCAAATGACACCAATATCATAGGATTTGATTTAGTATACTGAAATTTATACTCAAAACATTTCGAACTATTCTTAAACTGTAACAGTGCTCTGTACTCAAATTCAAGCCAGATTTTAGAACTCTTAGAGATAGAATTAAAGTTCTAATTCCTTACAAAATATGTATCCATATGTATCTAGTCTAACCTAAATAAAAAACAACCTAATTTGGATATCCATAGATCATAATAAGGCCAAACTACCGAAACATGTTCAGTGAAACACTCCATTTATCATATTCCAACACACTTCATCATTTTCATCCTAAATTCATCAGTAAATCTTTTACAAATGAATTCATATGGCCATAAATTTTTTTTAGAGGAATAAAAATCTGTGAGAAGTTTTTTGGTTTAAATTTCAAGTCATTCGGAGGTCGAGAGTAGAAGTTATAACCAAAAGAAAGAAGGATGTTCGAAACTGTCAACTATCAGTATGCCTTCATTGTCACGATCATACATGTGCACGATCGTGCACTTCCAATTGATCTTACTATGCCATGATCGTGCTTGTGCAAGATCGTGCAACCCCTTCATGACCTCTTAGAGTCACGATCATGCTTGTGCACGATCGTGCAGCACCTTTTATTCCAACTTCTTCCGGCTCTTCCCAAAATAAACTTTCGGGTCAATTTTGCACTTTCCTTTTGATAATGAAAATGAAGGATATAGGTGAAACATTCTTGTAAACAATGGTTCCTTTATGTCTTCAGTTTCTAATGAAACTAATTACATGCAATTTAGTTCAATATTCTGCAAGTTATGCCTAAAATACTAAGGAATGTTCCCAAACCACGATAGAATCCAAAGCTCAACTTCAGGCCAAAATTTAAAATTCCTAGAGACAGAATTCAATTTTGATTTCTGTATGAAAAATATATCCATATGTCTTTTTGTTAATGTAAACTTAAAATAATCTTATTTGGAAGTCTAATGATTAAGATATGGCTAAAATACAGATGCATGTTTAGTTAAAACACTGCATCTGCACATTTTCCATTTTCTTTAACACCATCATTTCATCTCCATAACTTTTCTGCACTCATTTTATACATATTTTCTATGATATTTCGAACTCAAAAACATCTCTATAACAATTTATGTATTCATTTCATCATTCAAACACTCACACATATAAGTTTTATGATCAAGTCATCAATCTCTAATTACTCATCATATTAGTTCCATTTAACACTACCCATGATAATTAAAGCATAACTTACTTGATTTAGCTTCAAAATCTTCAAAATATCACTTAAATCTAGCTCCCAAGCATCATATGTTCTTCATCATTCTAAAGGTGGTATGGATAGGTCTTTAGTGACAAATATGAAGAAGATAGCAAAAATGAGAGAAGCAAATGGAGGTGAGAGTGACCTTCAACATTGATGGGATGAGAGGGAATGTCGTGGATGAGCATAATGGAAAAGTTGAAAAAGGTAAGAGCATTTCGTCAGAGTAAATATGAAAGAAAAAGGAGATGGCCATTCAAAATGATAAAGTGTTGCGAGTGGTGAGCGGCAAGTGTCGTGACACTTGTCACTTGCCACTTGTCCTTTTATTGTAGTCTCTAATTGGTTCTTTTTAAAAACTAGTCCATTTGTCTCTAATTTTCAATCCAAATTTCTCTCAATTTTTAATGACAATTGTCATTAAATCCTAATGTCATTTATAAAAATTTCCATTGTTATTTGACTCTTAATTCTACCACTATTTATTAGTCTTGCCACTTGGAATTTTTCCTAAACCCAAAAATTTCAGAAATTTCCTAAATTTTACCAAAAATTTTAAATCAATACATATAATCTCGAAATCAATTTTTAACACATACAAACCACAATTCTCAATATACTCACATTTATAGATCAATTATACCCAAAAATGTCAATGAATGCATGTATAGTAATTTTAATGCGCAAAAATTGATATTCACGTGTGTGTGTGTATGTTATATTATACATGAGCATGAAATAAACTTTTCTAATCTCTCATAGCTATTTTCTCAATCACAGAAATCTAGGGTTTTAACTCTTGTTATGGGAACAGGATGTTACAATTCTCCCACTTAATAAATTTCTTCCTCGAAATTCTTATCTGCTAGATCAAAAAGGCAAGGGTGTTGCCCTCATATGCTCCTCCATTTCCCATTTAATTTCATCACTTAAATAATTTCTTCCAATTGACTATAGTCGATAAACACATTAGGTCTTTCAATCACTTATTTAGTCATTCACTATCTTAACTAGTTCTTTAATATATCTCATATTACTCACAATTTCACTTCCGGTATCAATAACACATATATCATATCATAGGGATATTTCCTAAACATATCCATGTAATACTGTGTGAATCTGAAACATCTTTTATTGGTAATACAAATTCATAAGTCAATGGTCCTATTATCAATAACTTTATAAGGACCAATACAATTCGAGCTTAGTTGATTCTTTTTCCTAACCTGAGCACACCTTGTTAAGGTGATACTCTCAAAAACGTTTCATCTTTTGCTTGATAATTCATATCTCTTTAGTGTTAATACACTTAACTCCTATGTCTATCTCACTATATTTCATATCTTCAGTTTTAATCCACGTAACTCGTTTATCTATCTTGAATCACTTAATTACTAATACAGATCAATTTCACTTATCAGCAACATCTCCAATCAATTGTGGCCTTCAACTATTTTAGGCCTTATTCATCCAAATATAAAAGCAAATGACTCTTTCTGTCATATAACACCTTATATAGTATTCTAATGATATCACTATGATAATGATGGTTATGTTTAAAGTCAATTAAAACTATGCATTGACCTCATATTCCTACGAACTCTAAAATGTAAGCTTTAAGTATATCTTCATCATGTAAAACTATTGGCAATTCAAACATTCAGTCACTTGATTCTACATTCTTAGCTGCTAAATGTTGTTTCGGCGAATTCCTACTAGGATGTATAACTTAGGTTTTTATTAGTGCTTTCTTTAATAATGTCTTTGATCAATCATCTTTATTGGGTACACGTACTTGTTATTTCAATCCTAAAAATATCAATTTTCCTATTCAAATCAAAATTCATCTTCATTTTCAATTCCTCTATAAGATTCACAAGTTCTGAATCCTCAATTTGGGCTTTGCTAGTCCTTTAATGTAAAACTAATTTTAAATTTTACTGCAGCTAATAATACTTCATTTTGTCCCAAATTCAACTCAACATTATATGCTCTTTATTACACTAGGATTCACTCTTATTGAACTTGGCATATAATTGTTTCTACCTTCCTGATATGTAAGACTTAAGTATTCAAAATATTCTTCTCAACTTTTCTAATACATTTAATATATCATCTATGATCATAGTCACTAATTGATCCAAGCAAAATTGGGACACTTTGTTCCTCAATTTCATGATATTGTAAAGGGCATTGTTAACTCAAACAGATATAGCCAAAACTCTATGTGTCCATGATTAGTTCTCGTAATTCCTTAAGTAACTAATTCCTCAATGAGGTAATATTATCTCATGTTATTTTTGGTTTCCCAATTGACTTATTTTCTCGAATAATTTTCTCCATTCATTTGATTTCCTCTGATTTCACATTGATTTATTCTAATGTCTATTCATTTATACTAGTTTTTCCACATATTTCAATTTATCCGCAATCTTAACTTCCTATGTTGGTAATACATTCATCAAATCTAATTTGTATCTCTTGTATATATTTGCATACAAAATAATGTGGGCCTAAATTCTCCTCACATTAGTAAGAGTGTCGCCTCAAATTCAAGAATCCAATCACATAGTTATCACTTTACATCAAGTAAAACACATATACTCTTTATAGCATATTATACCTAATGCCTGAGTCTTAGTTAGAAATGGGACTCCAAGATTCACTTGACTCATTAAATATTCACTTCTGATTTGTTCCTTCATTGATCATTCTTAAAAATAAACTATTTGGTCCGCTTAACCTAATTCAGTGAAATTCTTCTTCAAAAGAAGATTTCTTGCTACTATCATCTATATTGTTCATGTAATCTTTATCAATAAACTTTTTTTAACATTGCTTATCAGTCATTCTTAGTACCTCAAGAAGATCAATTTTAGCTATTCATAATATCTCAATAAGATCAATTTATGTCATAACTTATATGATCAGAATATCCTTTATAATAAGGCTCAATGAAGTAATAAACAAATTCATTTACTCTAATACCTTGGTATATACCATCAGATCATTACATCTTATCTAAAGACGTATTTATGACAATTCACCAATTAATAACTCATGCTAAGGACACCTTAATCTCATTTGATTTTGGACAACACTTCTCCTTTTGCACCTATCCTCAATCATGGGGACTATGCCATGATCGTGTCCTTCTTCTTTTTCCTCGAATTCATCACACATAGTATCATTGTTAACAATCTCGATCTATCCTTGATTGATCACTATAAGTACTTTCATGTATTACTCTAATTCATCTTATACTTTGAACTATAGGAACTATGACTAACAAATATTTAATAAGTTATAGTTTGCTTGTTATATCATCTCTACACATATAATTCATATGTGCTCAATATTCTCAGTTATTATGATGAACCCATTATTAGATATGTACTCACAAAACTTAACCTTGACCACTTTTACATATATCGCTATCATTATCTCACCTTCCAATTACCATTATATCATCATACATACATACGTTCACAATTAATTCGAAATTATAGATGCATAATTATCCTGAAATTTCGATCTCAATTTCACAGACATATCCTTATGCTAAATCATAACTCTTATCACATTTATCAAACAATCATTTCAAGTCTAAGTTTAACCTCTTAAGGTCATAGAAAATTTTATTTTCTTTCAACTTGGCTTGTACACTTTAAATCTCGTCATTCATGTTTATATCACTACCTTCCTTAATCAATCTACGACAATGTATTCACATATATTTCACATTCGAGGATGTATCACCACAGTACAATATTGATGCCATATTCAATAATACATCCACTAATACAATTGTGTTGAATCTTTATCTATTATATCTAACCATATACTATTTCTCATTTTTAGATATCCACAAACTTTCACTTTTTTTCACATTCTTCTCACTATTTCTAACAGCTCAAACTTATAACAAATGCTTATGCATGTGACTCAAATAAGTGTGACTCAAATTAGGGATTAGTTGCCGCTGCATGCCAAGTAATGTCTAAAATGCTACTAAATCTGGGTTCTAATACCAATATGAAACACCCTACTCTTGCAATATATGTACCTGACATCCTAAGTGATGTCCGAATACGTATCCCGTAAGGGTGGCATGCTAGAGTAGTCAATAGAGCAAAATTCATTTAAAAATTTTCAAAATATCAAACGCATATGTGAATGAAACTTTGGACCGATTTTCTTCATAAACATTTTCAAACACAATGTTAAAACCATTACATAACTCATCAGAATTTAACTAGTCACTTGGGCCTATTTCAGATACAAAACATTTTAGTTATGAAGTTATTACATTACAATATCATTTACATACACATTGTAAAATACTTGCGAATACATATTTTGATACTAAAATAAAGAAATACAAATGCATATGCGAACTGATCCCTACCTCTATCTCTTACTCGAATGTAGTGGCTTGACTCCAATTTGTCTAACTGGAGATCTTCTAAACCTTATAAGTTTTGCGAACACAGTGAGTGGACTATCCTGGGTGGCTCACTCAAACACATAACACATCAATTCATATAATTGCATAATGCACCTCACTTCATCAATTCAACATGTTGTGTCACATCCACTATATATTCACTTAAATCATATATCGCATTCAGAAATCAGTTAACTATTTAAATCATACATATCATATGCATATGCAATACTTATAAGACTCGCTTTTAATTTGTTATTGTTGTGACCGAGTGCCTATAACTGTCACGTATCTATTGTGGATGCTGAGCTTATTGACAAATGTCCGATATCGGTTGGGCCGGACTCATTACACATAGTGAGCCTTTGGCTCTTAATCACATTCTGAGCTTTAAGCTCTTTTTCACTTTCTGAGCTTTTTCGATGGCTACTCCGATAACAACAACTTTTATGTTGTCATGCATTTATGTAATAGAATGCATCAATCATATAAGATCAATCGTCATTTTATTTCACTTTACACATGTCATCGGACCTAGGTCTGGCATTCAACATTTAAGTTGAGAATCACTTATTTCATTCACATGCGCATTCACATTTTTCTTCGAAACTTGGTCCGACATTTAATAATCAAGTTAAGTATCACTTATTTCATCAAATTCATATACAATGAGCACTTCCAATATGATATTCATGCATCAAATGCCTCGTACTTTCAAAGTCTGAAATTAATACATTCACATTGCATATCAATCATATCAATAGTAATTAAATGTAGAAATTTAAAGCAGAATAAACAATGAAATGAGACCATCTATATTGACTCATAGTACGCTCTAAATTAGCATTTGCTTCCATGATCCAAAAACATCTGGATGCGGACGTTCTATCCTGTATCATCATTATGCAATACACATATTGCACACTCATTATTAATTGCACAATCTTATGAATACTCAATCATATAAATATGTATATATGTTGTGTATAATGCTTACTCAATAACAATCCCGGGTACATCATCTAAATTCACTTCTTACGATTATCCATACTTCAAAACTCATAAAAGTATAATTTGAGCTTAGGTTTACACCTCAATAAAACAAATTGAATCTAAGTTCATAACTCAATTGATCATTCCAGATTTTTCTAAAAATAGACTTTTGGGTCAACTTTGCATGATCATTCTAACAAAGAAAATAGGGCAATTAGGTAACACTTTCTTCTATACAATTGTTACCTTATGTCTTAGGTTTCAATTGACACCAAGATCATGCAATTTGATTTAGCATACTGAAAGTTATACTTAAAACATTTTGGACTGTTCTTAAACTGTAATAGTGCTCTGTACTCAACTTCAAGCCATAGAACTCTTAAAGACAGAATTAAAATTTGATTTCTTTAAGAAATTTGTATCCATATGTATATAGTTTAATCTAAATCAAAAATTCACCTAATTTGGATATCTACAGATCAAAATATGGCCAAAATACGGAAGCATGTTCAGTGAAAACACTTCATTTATCATATTTCAATGCACTTCATCATTTTCATCCTAAATTCTTCAATCAATATTTTTCAAAATAATTTATATGGCCATAAATTTTGATTGAGAGCAATAAAAATGTGTGAGGAGTTTATTGGTTCAAATTTCAAGTCATTTGGAGGTTGGGAGCAGAAGTTATAACCAAAAGAATGAAGGATGCTCGAAACTGTCAACTATCAATATGCCTTCATTGTCATGATTGTGCATGTGCTTGATTGTGCAACCCCTTCATGACTCCTTAGATTCAAGATCGTGCCCGTGCACGATCGTGCACTACCTTTTATTCCAACTTCTTCCATCTCTTCCCAAAACAGACTTTTGGGTCAATTTTTCACTATCATTTTGACAATACAAATGAAGGATTTATGCCAAGCATTCTTCTAAACAATTGGTCCTTATGTCTTAAGTTTATAATGAAACTAATTTCATGAAATTGGGTTTAATATTCTGCAAGTTAGACCTAAAATACTACAGAATGTTCCCAAACCACAATAGAATCCAAATGCTCAACTTCAAGCTAACTTTTGAGATTCTTAGAGATAGAATTCAATTTTGATTTCTTCATAAAAATATATCTAAATGTCTCTAGTTTAATATAAACTTAAAATCATCCCATTTTGATGTCTACTAATTAAGATATGGCTAAAATACAGATGCATGTTCAGTAAAAACACTACATCTACACATTTTCCATTTTCTTTAACACCATCATTTCATATCCAAAAATTTTCTGCACTGATTTCATACATATTTTCAATGATCTTTCGAACTCAAAAACATCTCTATAACAATTTATGATTCATTAATCATCGCACGTTTAAAAGCAAGACATCAATGTATTTATTTCATCATTCAAGACTCACACATCTAAGTTTCATGATCAAGTCATCAATCTCGAATTACTCATTATATTAGTTCCATTTAACACTACCTACGATAACTAAAGCGTAACTTACTAGATTTAGCTTCAAATCTTCAAAATATCACTTAACCCTAACTCTCAAGCATCATACGATCTTCATCATTCTAAAGGTGGTAGGAATAGGTCTTTAGTGACAAATATGAAGAAGATAGAAAAAATGACAGTAGCAAATGGAGTTGAGAGTGATCTTTAACGTTGATGAGGTGAGAGTGAATGTCATGGATTAGAACAATGGAAAAGTTGAAGAAGGTTAGAGCATTTCGTGAGAGTAAATATGAAAGACAAAGGAGATGGTCATTCAAAATGATAAAGTGTCGCGAGTGATGAGTGGCAAGTGTTGTGACACTTATCACTTGCCACTTGTCCTTTTATTGTGATCTCTAATTAGTTCTTTTAAAAAGCTAGTCCATTTGTCTCCAATTTTTAACCCAATTTTCTCTCAATTTTCAATAACACTTGTCATTAAATCTCAATGTCATTTATAAAAATTTCCATTGCCATTTGACTCTTAATTCTACTACTATCTATCAATTGCCTTGCTACTTGGCATTTTTCCTAGTCTAAAAATATCCAAAATGTTCAGAAATTTTCTAAATCTCACCAAAATTTTAAATCAATACATATACTCTCCAAATCAATTTTCAACACATAAAAATCACAATTCTCAATATAATCACATTTATAGATCAATTATATCCGAAAATGTCAATGAATACATGTACAATCATTTTATTGTGCAAAAATCGATATTCACATATGTGTGTATGCTATATTATGCATGAGCATGAAATATACTTTTCTAATCTCTCGTAGCTATTTTCTCAATTATAGAAATCTAAGGTTCTAACCCTTATTATGGGAAAAGGATGTTACACCTGTGAGGATCAAGAAAGCATATGAACAATGATTAGAAGAAGAGGAAGAGGTAAAGTGAGAGGAAGAAGCATAGGCAAGACCAAGGGCAAAAGCATAGGATGAGTGGATATGAAGTACACTTCAATAAGTCAACATGTTCAATTGAGTACCATGTAAGTTAACTATAACAATAATAACAACAACAACATCCCAATAAAAGTCTCACTAATATGCGGAGTTTAGAGAGGTCCAATAGTACATAGTCTTATTCCTAACTAATTGAGAGACTATTTTCGTGTATCATATAAGTTAATTGAAATTTAAAATATGTTTAATATTGTTATTTAATTTTTAAAATAACCATGTTCATTTTTATATTAAACAGTATGGAGATAATGTTCAGAGCATAAGGCTAAGTAGCTCATAAAGAACTATTACTACTGATTCTAATGCCTTGAATTGGAAAAAACTTTTAGAGAATTGCAATGGGATGGTGGGAATAACATCACTTCATCTACCTTATGTAATGAGAGGAATGCAAATAGAAGAAGGCTTAATTATTCAACTTGATTTTTAAACTTATAGTGAACTACTATTTGTGAACTTGTTCCATTTCAAACCTGTTTAAAAATTAAAGTTGTAATGAACTTGAAGTTGTTTGGAATTTGAAGTTAGAAATTGAAGATGTGAAATTGCTTGTTATATTGACATATTAGAAGTTGGTGAAGTAAAAGTTAGTTAAATGACTATTAGAGTTGTTATGATACTTATGCCATTTGGGAGTTGGTTAAGTTTTGAAAGTGCCTTTTTTGAGTTATTGTGAATATCATGTTCATTTGATTTACCGATAATTGAATACAAGATGAACTACATATAGCATTATAAAAGCTAATATTATATTTTTCTTATAAGTACAACAAATTGTTAATCCAACAAAACAGTCCTAACAAATTACCTAAAACAACAAAAAAGTTCCTATTCTTTAACTTTTCAACAATTGTAGGTATAAAAATAGTTACAAACATTACAACATAATCTGTAATTAGATATCACCTTTTACAATCTTCTCTAACATATTTGTATATTTCTATTCCACTTTTACTTCACTCAATTCAGCTTGTAGCTCATACACATTATCCATGCACATACCATCTTTCAAGTTCGTGTTCTAGACCTTCAACCTTTTATTTTCAAGTCTCAATTTATTTATTATGGATTTTCCTTTTCACCAAAATCTCTTCACCCACCTATCTAAAAAAAGTATATCACTCTTCCTACAATAATGTTCCAACAAATATTATTAATTACAAATAATATTTATCTTTTTACGTTAGAGGATCAATTTGACGTTTTTGCTAACCATTAATGATCTTCTATTTGCGATTATTCAATTAAGTTCCAATTCATCTGGATATTAATGAAGCTATGAGCGTCTCCTAAACGGTGCGCAAACGGTGCGAATTACGTGATCCATGTCAAATTTGTATTCATTTCCGACTTCCCATTTCTTGATACCAGCTTAATTTTGTTCCTTGCTATGACAGGTGAGTACCATCATTGAATTATTGTATCTGCCGTACAAACCAAATAGTTATTCAGAAAAGGAAAGGAGAATTTATTAAATTCTATTTTTGTGATTTATATCTGAATCAAGTGTAAGTATATATCATTTGGATAATCTTTTATTAGTTTGTCGACGGCTAAAATGATAGTCAATCAGTTGCTGTCAAATTATGCAACGTAATGCATTGCAAAGACTGTGGGTCAGTGTCCAGCTCCCATTTGGCCCGGTCCAATAAGAATTTTGCAGTTTTGATGAGGATCGAATTTGTGTTTTTACAACACAAAGACAGAGATTAATAATAGTGGCAGGTCAGAATACTACCTGGCAGAAAGCTTTTCAGCTTTTGCGATTTATGCTTTTTAGATAAATCTTATCCATGGGCAAGTAAAAGTAACTCTTCTTATTCCTTAAAACTGACATGAATTCTTTACTTTTGAGTACTTGTGGAGAAGTAAAAAAATTGGTGTATACAAAATAGTCTAGACACCAACTTTTACCGGAAAGAAATCAAATGAAATATGGATGTTTATACAGGACAACCAGAACAGAGTACAAACAAGTTTGGTCTGGAAATAATCCACTAATCTTTTTTATAATTAAACATAATCATTGTGTATAATGTAATCAGGAGATCAAACAGGAGGTTGACACTCGTCTACTGGGGCTCCACGTCCGCTAATAATTGCTTCTTAAGATTAATCAACACGTATGAAAAATGGACAGAGAGAATAACACATGGATCATGCCAATGCTTTGTCCAGGTTCACCCAAGCAACACCACTAGTTGATGACTTCAGCATCAGTGTAGGTTTAGGATATATGTAATATTTATTTTTAAAAACATAGCTTTGATGTTAAAGTCCTACCAACTCTATTTCAATTTTTTTCTATAAAAATTTATCCATTTAATAAATCAAACCCACAAAAATTTGAATGGCTGAGATTGGGGAACACCAACTTTAATATAAGAGTATCTTGCGTCAAGTCCTCAATCCAGTGACATGCGGCAATTAGGGCATGTACTAGTCTCTCCAGCTAAGCTACTAGGCTAGCTGGTCCTCGTACGATACCCTTGTTTTACAACGTGCGTAGTGTGTACAGAGGACAGCTAATACTGCCAAAAGACCACGAAGCACAGTTTGATTTTTTCGATGGGACATCCTCAATTTTTGGTGCCTAACTTCATAAAGGGACTGTAACGTTAATGTCTCATGTACACCTTCCTTTTGATCGAGACGAATTATCCGAAATCAGAGTGAATGAATTCTGTGTCATCTCATCTTATCCTCGAACAGGGAAATGGGTGTGGTAGTGCCCTGCTAGGCTCGAAGTAGCAGATCGGTCATTAGGCACTCCCCTGCTTTAGATGAGGACCCCAATTAAAGCTGGCAAAAATATCAAGTGGACAGGTAAGTTAGTAAAGGACTCTTTTGATTTAAGTGAGATCGCAATTTTGAACTTTTCTCATATATGTAATCGTTTAAAATTTAAAGGCAGAGCTTTGCCTCCCGCAAGAGATCTATCCAGCTCGAGCAAGGATTAGTTTACGTGTGAATAACTTAAATGTATTTTTCTATAATTAGAACGCTCCTAAAATACTTCGTGAAGTATCTGTTCTTTGAAATTTTAGTTTCAATTCTTTATTTTCATTTCTTTTTTAGTATGAATTTTATAATTTCAATTCTTTTACTTGAAATATGATATAATTTACATTGATATTTTTGTAATACATTATGCTTAGATTATAGTATAATATGATATGCTTAGTATTATAATAATAATACGATATGCTTATATTATATTATAATATGATTATAGTATAAAATGGATAAATATTTATGAGACATCTACGGCAATTTAGTATGAAAGTCTACTTAGAGATAAAAAAACAGCTTGACTATGAGGCCAAAAAGCTTCAAAGTTGTGTAAGAAGTCCTTAGGCTAGTCCTAGGAATGAAGTCAAAGGACAAGAGTAGAGGAAGTGGGTTAACGTTAAAAGCAAAGTACAAGACGTGCATATTACAGAATTAAGGAAAATTTCAACTTCAATAGAGATTTTCTTTGCCTTCCTTTCCAAGCCTTGTAAGTCTGACCTTACAAGCATGAGAATATATCTGTAGGCTGTCCAATCTTACCATGCGAATGCCTTATAGTCTTCTTAATCTCTTATTTTCTCAGACCATAACAACAATATTTTTGTTACTTAAAATTTTGCGAACAAAGAGCTTGCGTATCTTTCTCCATTTAGAACCATAGGGGCTCCAAGCTATGTTATTTGCACCAAAAGAGTTGATTATAGCAGTGAGAGATGGGTTACGGTTCGCAAAGATTTTGTCTAGGTCTCGAACAACTTTTCTGACCAAATTTGGGGAGCTAACCACGACACACAGTTTATTACTGAGGCAAAACTTGTAGATGGGTCCATAGACACTAGCCAATTCTGTGAAATATCGATGAATGTCTTGGCCAAAACATAGAAGGCATCCAACTATTGGTAATTCCCTATAATCTGGTGGCCAGTGGAGTCACATTCTTCTTTATTTTCTTAACTTTCCACAAGAATCAGAATATAATAAATGTTGAGATTGGTATGAAGAGATTTAGCAAAGTTCTCTATACGGTGGCTTCCGGAGAAACTGAACACTTTGCAGGTAAATTTTGAAAAACAATTTTTAGCAAATTTACCAACGGAAAAAAAGTTTGTTGGTAAAAATATTGGATTTACAGACGGAAATTCTTTTTTCGTAGGTAATTACCAACGGAATAACCAAATCCGTTGGTAATTTTCTAATAGAAAATTTTTCTCCTTTAGTAAGTTTACCGATCGAATAAAATTTCTGTCAGTAAATTTACCGACAATTTACAAAATTTCCGTTGGTAAATTTATCGACGATATAAAAAATTTCCGCCGATAAATTTACCTATGGTCGTGTTTCCGATGCCTTTTTCTGTTAGTAAATTTAGTCACTAAATAAACTTATTGATAGAATGTGTATAAATTATGTCGATAATTTTTGTCGTTAAACTTTATTTTTCTTATAGTGTTAGTGTATGGAACAGAGGAACAAGAATGCTTTTAAGTTGTCCTCACAGATATTGTTGTCAAAAAAAAAAAACGCGGAGGTGGGTCTAAAATGACTAGCATTACATTAGATTTGTTATACTTTTGTGACTCCTCTGCTCCATCTAAGTTCAAAGGTTCCAGTTCAGTCGTCCAACATTTCAATTAAGTACAAAATGTTCAAGTAAGACTCACCTTACGTGACTGGTTTTTTTTTCCCCCAAAAAAGTAAAGACTCACCTCATGTCCAGTGGGCCCACTTTTAGTAAAGGGCTTGCCAGGAAAATTTTATTTCACAAAACTCGTACCCTTTAATTCCATTACCCTTTCAGGTGGTTGAAACTTGCCAGAAGATTTCCATAACAAAAAATTATTTTATTTGGAGAAAATCACTCAAAGCCTAATTTAATAAGTTCTCATTCTATTTTCTTGTTCATTCTATCCGGAAATTACTGTGATATTAAACTAAAATTCCATATATCTGAAAAAATGATTCTTAGGCCATATGAAATAGATAATCTGGGTCCTAATCTAGCTTAAAAACTTTTGAATGTTGTCGTTGTCACATCGCCAGAGACTAAAGACATTGACAGAGAATTAGTGTCCCAACAATACTAAGGACCAAATTGGTGCAGCTTGACGCGATTAATTAAATGATGTTTTGCATGCGCCGCAACGCTTATACAATCAATATTGAAATGTGAACATATGATACCACCGCAGGAAATGTCAATGACAGAAAAAATATGCATTCAATGGTCAAACTTTTTTACGGAATGGGTCTGTATTCATTGTGTGGAGGCGGCTATTCCTCATCCTAGCTCTGAAAATGAAGGTTGCATCTTTACCTTAATTTTTCTTACTACATTTGCATAATGGGTCACCAATGGAAGATCAAATCTAATTAGTAGCATTTTGAGTAAAAGAAAATTATGAGTAAATTATGTGAGTTATACTTTCATCAGAATGCAATTCTACATGTTTTGGATGTACACCCATGCCTGCAGTTGGATGATCTGTAGCAATTAGCAAAAGCCAAACTAAAACGGTTTGGCGGTGGCAAATACCAACCATGAATGACAGAATCAGTCAGGTTCAAACCTAAGACTTCAGTGCAGTTTCACCCAAGATATTTGTTGGTGTGCTGTTCTGTACGCCGATTGGAACATGTGGATGGGAAGTATAGGAATAGTTCCTTTTTTCTTTTTCAGTACTACCACTTTATAGAAAGCACTAACAAAAAGGCAGCCTCCCTCGTTAAAACCTTATGTAACATAAAGTTTTACGTCAGTACATCCCCTCATCGAGGACAGGTGTTCCCGAACAGCTTTTACTTTCTCGAGATTAGGAGTGGCTGAGTATATTCTTTAACGTTATTTCTTAAATCCTAGACCCTTCGACGCTTTAAATTCATTACGTAAAAATAATAAAATCTTCAGTTTTGTTCTTATTTTAATTCTTCAATCAAACTTCATTTCGCTGTTATAAAGATATTGAAAGAAATTATAGAGAATATGAAAGCGGTTTGTAGTCTCTCCACTTTCAGACTACGACTGTCACCTCAGCTGGCAAGTGTCCACCGAGCCACCAAAAGATTTTTCATCACCGCCTGTATGCCTGCTGCTTAGGACTTGGTTTGAACTCTAATAGAAACTAAGACCAACTATTATCTAGTATTACAATCGCGGGAAAAGTAATTCAATTCACTCACGACTATAGTTATTCCATTAAGTTTGGTCACTAAATTGCTTTCAAGATAGCATTTCTGAGCACTGGACTTTGTACGTTAATTAATGACATGTTAGGTAATGTGCTCACTTTTTCTCAGGTCTACACCGTGCAAAACATTTGGCAAGATTAGAAAATTACGTTCTTTAAATGCAATCCATACATTTACAATTTAAAAACAAATGAACAATTAAATTGACATGAAATGCATTTTTATAATAACAACATTAACTAAAAAAAATTAAAGAAATCTTAGGATCTTTCTCGTTCGGAAAACTCTTTTGAAACTTTGTAAGGATAAAGGTAAATATTGCATGACATGATAAAACCTCATTAATTAGATATTCTACCCCAAACTTAAATTGGTTAATGCCATAAATTATTGATCTTTGCGTATAAAACAAATTAGGGAAAGATAGGGTCATTAAATAAAAGCTTCGATCCTAATTATCAACCATAATCTATATTTTATACCGAATATCCACTATGTTGATTCATATGAATTATCTAATTGACCTAATCACAAACGTTATATCTCTATACTTAAATGTGTGCTAAAACAAAGGGAGATAAGCCAATAACCTAACTACATATATTATTGTACGCGATAGCAATCAAACAAGTAACCTGATGTATGATTTTGCCCATTTTATATATTTTAATAGGAAATTGAATTTGTAATTTGACCTTTTCACCACTTATATTTTACATTTTATGACCTCATTTTTACAATTATTTAATTATTACACTATTTATTTTTGTCAATTTAAAAAAGTCATACTGAATTTTATGTAATTTTGAATTAAAAAGTGAAAGATAATTTACGGTATTCACTTTTAAAAAGGATTCATCATTTCAATCTAATCCCTTCTTTTCATAGAAAGCATCTTTGCAATGCTCTTTTTTCACCGATATTAATTTCTTATCTGTTTCTGCGAAAAGCATGTCTCAGTCTCTTTTCTGAACAACCGTATCCCAACTAATTTACTTTTACAATCTTTCTCTTGAATTTACAAGTTTATTTAAACTCTCTTTGTGCGATTGATTGATTCGCTTGTGAAATTAAAAAAGCTACGGAGTACTAATCTTGAAATCAACTTTTAAAACCCAAAGCAAGAGGCCGTGGACTAGTCGTTTAATACTTTTAGTTGAAACATTACAAGTATAGAGTTTCATTGTTTTCTAAAAGAAATTTATGCGTAGAATTTCTGTATATTTTGATAATTACTCATCTGTATATTTATACAATTAGTGGTTCAAAAAAATGAACAAAACAAAGGACTTGGATGTATTCTGTTATGTGAATTCCTATTATAGCCTTTTATGTGAAATTTTTATTGTGTCCCTCCTCTTACTTCTTGTTTGTTCTTCTTTGTGTTAGAAAATTCTCACCAATGTTAAGGGCTTTGTGAGGATGTCGAAGAGTTGGCCAGTAGTATTAACATATCTGACCTCAAGCTCTCCTTTTTCCACTTTGTCTCTGATAAGTATACATCTACTTCAATATGTTTTATTCTTGAGTGAAAGAGTGGGTTTTGAGCCAGTGATCAAGTTTCATTATTGTTGCTCCACATAGTAGGTTTGTGTGAGAGAGAGACCCATAAATAAGATAGTATGGACGTGAGGTAAATGAGTCTGGTAAGTACCTATAAGAGGGTTCAATATTTAGCCTCGATGCTAGACCGAACTACTGTCGATTGCTTTTTGAAGATCCAAAATATGAAGTTTCTCCCTAAGAAGATGCATCCTTCGGTTGTTGATTTTTGATCATTGGTAGAGCTGACCCAATTAGAGTCAATGTAGGTATGGAGGTCGAGAGGAGTAGATGATAGTTGAAAAGGCATTCCCAGATTTGAGGTTCCTTTAAGATAACACATAACCCTTTTACATGCAATCCAATGTGTATTTGTGTATTTAGAGGATTTTGTAAAAACTTAATTTATTTACTGTGAAGCTAATGTCTGGTCTTGTATTATACAGATACTGAAGTGCTCCTATGATACTTCGGTAGAGTGTTGGGCGTTCAAAGGGTGTGCCATCACTTAGAGATAATTTGGTTGCTGCAATGATTGGAGTGGAACAAAGCTTGCATGAAGACAAGTTGGTTCTAGTAAGTAAATCTTCGATGTAATGTTTCTGTGAAAGATATAATCCATTTTTGTTTCCATATGCTTCAAAATCGAGAAAATTATTTATGCTTTCAAGCATTTTAAGTACAAACTGAGACTATAATTGACTAATAACTGAATAAATAATTGACTGATAACTGAATGAATAGCTTGAGTTGAATTTCTTGTAATTAAGAAATCATCCACATAGATTAGTAGCATTATAATGGTTCCATTATTATTTAATTAGTATAGAGAAGTATCTGACCTTGAATTATGAAACCCCCACTGAGACAATGCATGTTTTAGTTTATGAAACCAAGCCCTAGGGGCTTGTTTATACCCATAGAAAGCTTTAGCCAATTTATAAACACGAAGTGACTATGTTTTACTTTCAGATCCTTATGGCCGATTTGTATAAACAATTTCATGTAAGTCCCCGTGCAAAAATGCATTGTTGATGTCAACTTGTTTTATATCCCAGTGATGAGAAACAACAAGTGACATAATTACTCTGATTGTTAAGGCTTTCATAATAGGACTGAAAGTCTCTAAAAAGTCAACATCAGGAGTTTGATTAAACCCTTTGGCAGCAAACCAAGCCTTGTATTTAGAGATAGTCTCATTAGCATTCTAATTGGTCCGGAACACCCATTTTGTGCCAAGAATGCGCATGGTAAGCTCATAGAGATCAAATGTCCAATTGCGATTTTGTTGTAAATCATTGAATTTGTCTTGCATAACTTGAAATCATATAGGATTATTTAAAGCTTCAGAAACTGTTGTGGGTTCAGTGTGAGGATTTAAAGTAAGGGAGAAGGAATAAAGTTTAGGTTTAAAAATTCCACTTTTGGAGCAAGTTTGCATAGGATGATTATTTTGTGTTAATGGGCAAGAAGGATTAGGTTTAGTGTTTGGTGTGGTTGATAGAATGGGATGGGGTAAGGCATTTTGGTTATTTAATAAAATTATAAGATATGATGGTGAGCAAGGATTTTGAGAGTTTACCTGTCTGTTGGAGGATTTAGTTGTGTAAAAACATTCTACAATAGAGGAGTGAGTCGTGACAAATTTTAAAGAGGGCAAAATTAAGGTTAGAGTGAAGATAGGAAGACTTGGTGAAGCTATAGAATGATTTAAGTATGTGGAAAAAATTAAATGGAAATTCTTCCTCATTGAAGATCACGTGATGAAAGATGATGATTTTCCTTTGATTAGCCAAACATTTGTTGCCTTGATGCATTGAACTATATCCAAGAAAAAGAGATTTTGTGGTATGAAACCCAAATTTATGGTGAGAATAATATATGAGATAAGGAAAGCAACTACAACCAAATGTTTTAAGATAGAGACAATTTGGGAGTTTATTATACAACCTTTCGATAGAGATAATTTGGGGGTTTATTATATAACTTTTCAAATGGTGAGAGATTGTTTAGTCTTGGAGATGGGAGGTTATTGATGAGATAGGTGGATGTAGAGAAGACTTCTCATCAATAAGTGGCATGTGAGTATGGGATAAAAGAGTTAGTCCTATTTTAGTGATATGTCGGTATTTTCTCTCGGAGGCACCATTTTGTTAATGAGTGGAAGGACAACTAAAATGTGGTTGTATTCCATGTTTTGTGAGGTAAGATAAGATGACTTTGTATTCACCTCCCATGTCAATATGAAGAGCTTTAATTTTTCTGTTCAACTGGAGTTTAACATTGGCTTTGGATTTGATAAAAATTTATAGATTGTCAGATTTTAGTTTTAAGGGATAAAATCATATGAATCTTGTGTAGACATCAACAAAAATAAGATAGTATTTATGTCCTTTAGTTAAGAGATATGAAGAGGGTCCCTAAATATTAGAGTATATGATGTGTAATGGATTTTGAGCAGTTATGTCACGAGTTTAAAGAGGTAGTTGATGCAATTTTCCTTGCTTACAGGTATCACAATAGGACAGGTTGTTATGATTAATATTGAACGTCATTGAACTCATAATTTGTTTTAAGGTACTGTGGAAGGATGTACCAAATTCGCATGCCAAATATTAACATTTTTCTGTGCTATATTTGTCTCACAATGGTTGCCCTTTAAAGGAGAACAAACTTTATGTTGTGAAAAACTAGACTTATGAGCAGGGTATGTTTGCATGATTGACCTGATTTTGTTGTGCAATTTAGTGGCTTTAAGGTTTTAGAGGTCATCCCGAAGCACTCCCTTGAGCAGAATCTTTCCTGTTACTTTGTCCTTAAATAGATAACTTGTATTAGTAAACTCAACATAAATTTTGTTGTCTTTGGTAAATTTAGAAATGCACAGCAGATTTTTGGTTATGTTTGGAACATGTAAATTTTGTTTTAGTGCAAGAGGTGTGTGTATATTATCTAGGAAATGTATGCAAGATGAGCCAATATTAGCAATAGGAAGAGAGTTGCCATTACCAATAGTGAGTTGATCCTTTCCACCGTATTTTGAACTTATTGACAGATTATTAAGGTTTGTTGTTATATGATTTGTAGTCCCACTGTCTATAAATCATGTATTATTATTGACTGCTTCTGATGAAGGATATCCTTGCTGATTTTGAGCCAAATATGATTGAGGTCAATTTTGTAGATTATTTTGTATTTATTGAGTGAAGATGTTCTGCCTCCATGGTTGGATAGTGTTACTTTGCCATGATATATCAAACCTTTTGTGACATTTTAGTGCTTCATGGCTGGGTTTGTGGCAAAGTTGACAAAAGGTTATGTTTCCATTATATTTGCCTCCTCTCTCACGGTTTCCTCTTCCTCTAAATCCACTTGTTCCTTATTGATTGTTTTAATTGAAAGTTGTAGAGTTTGAAGTTGGTGATGAGATATCTTCTTGATTAATTGTGTTCAGCTACTTTATCATTGTGTCATGCATCATAAGAGAGTATTGCATTTCTTGTAAAGTTGAAGTTTTCATAGAATGTGTTAGATAAACCACAACAGAATCATCTTCATGACCAAGGCCAATTAAGGCACTTAATATTAGTTCATACTCAATGAATGCATGTCCTACTACTTAAAGTGACCCTTTATAGTTTTAACTTTCTGCATATATTCTGATATGGTGTGTGAACCTTTTCTAATTGTTGAAAGTTGATGATCTATTTGTAGAACTCTAACAATGAAAGTTTGAGCATAAAGATTCTTCAAAATTTTCCAAACTTGGTAGGATAAATTGGAATGGTTTACCTGTCCTATTACTTCGTCTCCGATGGTTAAAAACAGTCAGGATAGCAATAGCTGGTTTGTTCTTCACCATACTTTGCAATCTGAATTTTCGACGACTTGGTTTATGTCTGCAATGATGAACTGAATAGGATGTGCTGTGTTGAAAAAGTTTTCAAGCTCAAGAGTTCTTATGACTGCAAGGATTTGGGCTCTCTAATTGACAAAGTTTTGTCTATCAAGCTTGATGGGAAGATTGAAGTTTAGGGTCTTTGTTAGGGCTGAAAAATCAAGAGATGATGATAGTGTACCATTTAAAATGGTGGCTAATGACCCATAGTTTTCCTCTATTATTGACGTTGGTTAAGGATAGCTATGATAATATAGAAGAAATTTATGTGTAGAATTTATTTTTATTATGTTATTTGCTCATATGTATATTTATACAATTATTAGTTCAATACTAACCATACATTTGTTAGTAAGTAAATAACAAAACAAAGGGTTGGGATATATCATGTTATAATAGAATTGTAAAATCCAGCTTGCACTAGTAAATTCCTATTATAGCCTTTTATGTGAAAATTCCTATCGTCTCCCCTACTTTACTTTTTATTTGTTTTTCTTTATATCTTATTCGTTAAAATTCTTGAAGCATATCGTATTAGAATTTTATTTTTATACATTTGAAGATATTTCCTTATTTTCCTCGCTTTTTTTCGTTTCATATTTTACTTATATTCACACTTATAAGTATCTATAAATTTTTACAGAAATAACTTTTCAATGAAATTTAAAATATATAATGTATGAAGATATTAAACAATAAAAATGATATTTCTTCTTGTTGGGCTTTAGTGTCTGAATTCTTATATTGAAATTGGAGATTGAACTGGTGGAATATGCTTAGCAAATTCCAGACACTAATGTCCAAGTCTTGCAAGAAAATTCACAAACGGGGAGAGTCAAATACTCCACCGGTGGTGATGTGGGAGGTTTCAAAATTCCACCTGTTACGTTACGTGTATAACCTGGGGACTTCGTCCTGAAAGCAGAAGAAAGAATAGGGCCACCACTCATCTCCCAGTTTCATGACACCTGCTATTTTTATTTTTAGTTTGATGAAGTCGGGAATCCTGTTAGCCATTAAACCGCAACGCCCATCAACATATTTTATCTGCACGTGTCATATTTTGTAAGTTTCCATGTTACTTATTCTTTGGAAAATTATACTTTCGTTGTTTTTGTTCATAGCTTTGAATTTACTTTTCTTGCCATATATAGAAGTCACTCGGCCATATTAGGCTACATGAAGGAAGTCAGGAACGGTTGCTTTTGTCAGTATATTCCGAAGAGACAATTGAATATTTATTTTAATGTATTTGAAAGTTAGGATTTGTTTTTTTTAAATAAGGATTATAGTAATCCCGTAAGTTAATTAGTCAGCTGTTTGGTATTTTAACAAAAGTTAAATAATACCCCAAGATGCTTGTATTTAATTATTAATTCATACATTGTCAACCAAAAGAAACTAAACGGCGTGTCATCAAAATGTGTGCTACGTGCCCTTTTTGACCCACCGAGCAATTCTAAAATTCCATTCTTTTTCTACTTTTCGTGCCCAATCTCTCTCTCTCTCTCTCTCCACTACAAGTACTCCACGTCCACATAATTCCAAGAAAACCACATCCTAATCAAAGGGAAAGAGAACAATCAATCGTGCCACCTAGCTCAAGCATAGACCTACCCATCATTTGCCAAATCTTTTTCTAATTACACGAGCAAGATTTAATTTTGAATATAGGAATAACCCATACTTATTAAAACTCATGTGTATACTTTGTTAGAGGGTTCTTGACTGGAGTGAAAGAAACCCTAAAAGTTCCACTTAAAAAAAGCCCTAAAGCTGCAAAAAAGTAAAGCCCATTCAATCGTTAACGTGTCGGTAGCTCAAAGCCTCCACACATATCTGGTGGCCTTTTTTCTTCGTCCCAAACCCTCTCCTCTTTTGGCAAACTTCCGGCCTAACTACACCACACAAGCACCCACGTGTCTTCGCATGAAAAACATGATTTTATTTTTTTCTTTTTGCCGGTCCCAGGGAAAAGAACGAAGACCCTTTTTAAGGTTTCGTAGAATACGTGATTCCGAACAAATACGTGTCCGCTTTTTAGATATATAGTTACTGTCTTTCGAGACGGTTCATGCACCGAATAACCCCTCCCTCCCTCTATCTCTCTCGCTCTTAATATGTCCGTCTCCGGGATAAGGTCGGTCGAGGGATGCTAGCACGTGGCGTAAATTTTGACCTAGGATAAGATTGAAGTGGGCCCTTTAAGACAACAGTGCAGAAAAGGACGACCGTACTTATCTCTCCATTCCTTGTAACCGTGTTCCCTATATAAGCCAGTCCTATATTATCAGCTCTTGGGAAAAAGAGTGAGAGAAAATTTTGGAGGGAGAAGATCCAAGATTTCTCTAGCCCTCATTTCTCTTTCTAACACATACAAACCGGTTTTACGGTCCTTTCTTTTATTTTTTCACTTTTCCAAAAGCAGGAAAATTCATTCATCTCTCCGTAACCTGAAAATGGGAGTGCAAGAATCAGACTCTCTAGCCCAGTTGAGTTTGCCACCGGGTTTTCGGTTCTACCCGACTGATGAGGAGCTTTTGGTGCAATACTTGTGTAGAAAAGTTGCTGGTCACCAATTCTCTCTGCAAATTATTGCCGAAATTGATTTGTACAAGTTCGATCCTTGGGTCTTGCCAAGTAAGCTTTTGGGGATCCTCAAATTCTTTGCTTGATTAGTTATGTCAATTATCTCTAAAGCGTTTTCTTTATTGTTAAAGGTAAAGCAATATTTGGCGAGAAAGAATGGTACTTTTTCAGTCCTAGAGACCGGAAGTACCCAAATGGTTCACGACCCAACAGAGTTGCTGGCTCCGGCTACTGGAAAGCTACTGGTACCGATAAAATAATCACCACCGAAGAGCGTAAAGTCGGCATAAAGAAAGCTCTAGTCTTTTATGTCGGCAAGGCCCCAAAAGGAACCAAAACTAATTGGATCATGCATGAGTATCGGCTCCTAGACTCTTCTCGCAAGAGTAGCGGCTCCAAGGTATAAACTACAAGCATCATATTCAAATAACATCAGACATGTCTTAAAAGCTTATAGACCTTTTAATAACCATGTTCTGGCCAGATGTTCTATATACTGATCAATTGTTGTTTCTTGTGTTGTCCTGGCAGTTGGATGATTGGGTCTTATGTAGAATTTACAAGAAGAACTCCTCAAGTGCTCAAAAGACCATGTCAAGTGTTTCAAGCAAAGAACACAGCCACAATGGATCTACTTCCTCGTCCTCTTCCCACTTGGATGACGTTTTGGATTCGTTGCCGGAGATTGACGACCGGTTCTTTACTATTCCTCGAAGCAACTCCCACAGAGCAATGCAACCTGACGAGAAAATAAACATCAACAATCTGGGTTCGGGCAGCTTTGATTGGGCGAGTCTTGCGGGTTTCAACCCGGTTACTGAACTCGTACCCGGTGGGCAAACCCAAGGAATTTCCGGTTATCCCAATAGTAACCACAACGACATCTATGCTCCGACTTTGCCAGCGCTTTGCCACCTCGAAACAGCGACTGATAAGATGGGAAACGCAACGGAGGAGGAGGTGCAGAGTGGGCTTAGGTCGACTCAACGGATAAACAACTCGACACCCTATTGCAACTCGGGCTTCTTTACTCATAACGTCTCCAACTCATTTGACCCGTATGGCCTTCAGTACCCGTCACAAACTGGTGTGGGGTTCGGGTTTCGGCAGTGAGAAGTAAAATTAGGAAATTTTTCTGTAGAAGCCTAGAAGGAGAGAGAAAAGGAAAATTGCAGAAGTGTATTTCTGTATATAATTCTTTCGGGGGATCTGACACTTTGGGGTACAGAATCAGATTACAAAAGCCGGGCACTTGGGCATATGGAAATTGCCAATTTTTAGTTTCTTGCTTTTTTATTTTAGGCCTAAGAATAATGATGTTAAGTGGATAGCAATGAACCTTTTGTACGATTCAATCTTTAAGTAGTCGATCAGACCGAATTATTATGTCAATTTGATTTTGCATACAGTATTTTTCTTTTTTGGTAATTTGTTATTTGCAAAACTTGGAAATGGGATGTTACAAACTAGGAAATGGAAATCGAAGTACCTGATATGTTCGATTCCATGCGTTAATTTAATTAATCTAAACCAGAAGAGGGTAAGCCTTCGGCGGGATGACATAACGAGGATCCATTTCTTCAATCTCCCAGAGCAGAATCCCCAACTCAAAACGTCTCCATGTATGATTAATAAAATCGATGGCCCTCGGAAGCAAGTACCTCAATGCTTCTTTTAGGAACATATTACGCAAGAGATACTCTTAGCCAACTCGGGTGGCCCAAATTTAATAAAATTTGGATAGCTAATTAACATGCAAAGGGAATGTTCTCATACATTTTGCATTTCTATCAATCAACGTCCTGCCGTCCCTGTCTGTTATTTTTTTCACGTGTTATATGCGCTATTTTATTCTTTTTTGGATGCTCCAATGTAGTAGTACACTTTTTTTTTTCTTTTATAATGGATGTTCCATTAATTTTTTCAAAAGAACTTAATTTAAAAAAATGACAAGTGAAGTGACTGTAGGTTGTTAATTACAAGATTTTCATAATTTGAAGGGGCGTGGCCTGATGATTGTCTTTTATTAATTTATAGAATAAAAGACGAATTGAAATTATTTTTATTCCACCATTTAATTGGCCCAATGCTGTAAATCAATTTACTTGCTCATAATTTCCTTCGGACACCCATTTTAAGAGAACTTGCCATTTGTGGACTAACTTGAAACAATAATTAAATGGCAAGGTTTAATCACGATGTTTATTTAAGCATATGGATTATTTTAGAACATCGTCCTACAGTTTGAAATCTTGAGGTGAATATTTTTTACGAGATATCATGATTTAACGATAAAGATATTCTGCCTTCGTCTCATTTGTTATATATTTGTGATCTATGAAGATTCGATAATAATATATGACGATTAAGTATTTGTTTTCATTGAATAAATTTTCGAAACTTTTCAAGCCATGTCTTATTTGTGAGCGGTGGAAATGATGGTTATGAATTTCTTTTTGAATGGTTATCCTATTATGAGTTTTGATTTACTATTACCTTATTTAAACTATACATGTCAGAATAAGAGGATGCTGTTTATTTTCCTTTTCAACTTAATTCAATAGCTTAAATTTTAAATATCAAATCATATACAATACTAAGAACTCTATGTTGAATTTCAATGGAATGTCTAAACCACCCATTTCATAACTCTAGTAATTACACTTTTTATACAATGCCTCCCAATGCAACACCTTTACATATATAATTGTCCACGTTTGCATATTGCATTTAACTTTTAACCACTAACATGTTTATTATCCTTTTATAAGTCTCATCATCTCTTCACTAGATTGTCTTATATGTAGTGTCGTATTATCAGACAAATATATTCTACCATTCTTTAGCACGAACGACGTGGCTTATGCTATTTTTTAAAATATAATTGAAAGCAAGTTTTATGTAATTTAACCAAACTTCGCAATGTTATTTCATCCAGAATGATAGTAATAATATGAACTGGACTCACCACAAAAGATGCCTAATACGATAAAAATTGTAATGTCTTGTGGATATGTATTGACCATTTTGTTCGTTTGATTTTTCTTTTGAAATTCTTTACTTGCACGTGTGGTCAACCTGCGAGCATACATGCTAGGCGATGAGGACCTTTATTGGACCCATACCTTTTTTTCGGTAATTCTTACCTTACAAGTTACTTATCAGTAGCCAATACAATGTTTCCATTATAAAATGTTTGACCACTTCACTTTCCAACAGATTTTTTCTCGTGTTTATTTTCTGGGTTTTAATCCTTTTCCTTCCCCTGTTTTAGATAAGGGTGTTTGTCTTAGTTCTGTATAGGATACTCAAGAGTAACGTGTAGTTCACAGAACAGAAGAGATTAGACGCAACAGAAAACTGACGGAAGTTAAGAAAGATATGAACCCAATTCGGTCAAATTTCAATAATTTAAGTTATACTTTAGCTTTCGAGCACTTTTCTGTTTTAATTGATAGAAGCTTTATACTCGGGGAGCACTTTTAAGCCATATGCTGGTTAATCATTATAGTCTTCTTTTGGAAAGTCAGCGATGGACTTGGTTCAAGCTTATCTACTCACAATTCCTCAACAAAAGACTCGAAATATGTAGAGTGATATGGATAAAGTATCCTCTGCATTATAGCCTTTATTTATAAAGGAAATATATCAGTATATGCAACTAGGACCTTTGTATAAGTCTATTCATCTATACAACAAATCCAAAAACAGAGAAGGAATCGTGTATATTACAAGAAAAATAGGAATTAACGATGAAAAATTACCGACGAAAACAAAACTATTACAAATTACCAACAGAAAATCAATTTCTATCGATAACATTGAAGCAGAATTTTCGTAGTACTAATATCTGTCGGTAAATATGGAAGGAAATCATCTCCACAAAATTTGCGATGAACTTTAGCAACGATATAAAATGCCCGTCAATAAAGAAAGAGAGAATTGTTGAAGGAATAAAAAAGTTTTGAGTTTACCGACAGAAATTTGTTCATCGATAAATTCCGTCGGTAAATTTTCAAGGTAAATATCGTCGTTTGCTTCGACTTTAGCATTTTTTTGTCGTTTTCTTTTACATTAAACTCACCCGAAAGGTCATCCTCTCCCTTCTCCCTCCCCACCCCCCACCCTCTGTGTCTTCTTCTTCATCTACTTCGTCAATCCCCTCGTGCGATTTTCTTCTCTCCGGTTTCTCTGTCATAGACTCCTCTTCTACTCATTGACGTTTGTCTTCTCTGGCCATTGTCATCATGTCCTTCGGTGGAGGTATTTTTGTAGCCACTGTCATTTTTTTCCGTATAGTGGATGAAAGTTAATTTAGGTATTTGATTACTTTCGTTTATTTGTGTATTCTGTTATTGGAAAACAATTTTAAGGTATAAATGTTAGTGATAATAGGGCAAGACGTGATTTTGGTTGTGATGTTGAGATGAATTTCTAATGCATATAAGGTGTTTGATGAAATGTCTGTTCTTTGAAAAATAATTTCAATTCTTTATTTTCAATTCTTTTTTAATACAAGTTTCATAATTTCAGTTCTTTATTTTCCCCTGATAAAGGGTAGTGTTAAACAGTATTGCTTCTTTTTTCTTTTATTGACTTGATTGGTGGATAAAAGAGCGAAAATAACTGAATGTTAAAGGGTGTTGCTTTAAATACCCTTTAAAAATAAGAATAAGAAATAGTGTTAGAGGGTATTGCTTCTTTACATGTCCATATGATCTCTAATGTTCCCTAGAGGTACTGTCAGTGAGATGACAATCACAGTTCGCTTTCAAAGCCACTTCTATGACTCTTTTCAACAACCCTCAAGTTCAAATGGCTATGTTTCATGTTCAACAACCATGAGACCATAATTATCTAAAAACCTATATGACACTCACTAATCAATCTATTAACTCTCTTAATCTTGTTTTGTAATGTGAATAAAAGTTGATCAGGCTTCCATTTTATGGCTTATATTGAGCAAACTTTGTCAAAAGGCATAGATCAATACTTATCGAGCTTCTTAACGAAAACATTGACATTGCAGCTGTTAGGGAAGAGTTGTCACCTTTCTACTTCCCAGCTAAAACCTTATAGTGTGTTCTGATATACTTAATCTACATGTTTACATGTGTTCTTTCTTCAGGAAAAAAGGTATAAAAAAAAGGCTAGACATTAAGATTGTGTTTGAAACCCTATTACTAGTTCTATGTATCATATAGTAAAAATCTAAGTTTTCACTACATTATTATAACTACAGTATCAGTACATATATTGAAATGAAAATGTTAATCATGAGAGAATTGGAATTCTAAACAAACGAAATTTGGATTTCTTATTCCAAAAACCAAGATTCTGAAAGTAATTTTCATACTGACTAAGAAGTCTGGAGTAAGAACATAAAAATCCAACTTTTGTGCAATTTATTTGGTGGAAATCATCACCTGGAAAGACAGTTAATACATTCAATTGAGTGAAGAATCCATCCATGGTAGTAATAAATCATCAACTTTCAGTTTGTCTGTATTGTATTTACTCCCTTTACATATAGCAGCCTGCTTTTGATTAATCTCCAGGATGTAAGTAACTAGACTTAAAGTGGTTTCATGATGTTGAATCAGGAAGAGCACTTTTTCAAAAGTGAAACCCAAACACATAAAAAGATAATATTACAGAAGTTATGACAATAAGTCTCATATGGCAAGGAGGTTTTAGTAGTAGTTATACTATAGGAAAATTTGATATATGGTTCTCCGAACAAAGGAGACCAAAAGAGTAATTATTATTTATTGTTATTTTTAAGACTCTAAGAACTACGTACCAATTATGATAGTCATTATCCTACTATATGCAGGGATGCTACCATCCTGGTCCTCTTTGGTTTCCTACTATGCTTGCTTCTCTACATTAATGAATAATGATGCTGCTATGAGGCACTGATTTATAAGAAGTTAAAGAGTATGCCAATAATAATCTAAGCTATTTATTGATGACATGTGTAACTATTTTGATCATAACCAACTCATTGAATTTGTAACCATATGCTTGTCTAGCTCTATTTGACCTAAAAATAAGAATAGGAAATATAAAATTTAGAAAACAAGAGGATTTTGATGAATTCTGTTGTTCATCAAAAGGAGATTATTGATAATTTTAATGGGATTGAGGTTACATGGGGGCTTCTTAATGAAAATGATGATCAAAATGGTGGAAAACAAAGATGTTATAGTAATGATGACGATAGATATTTCGAGTTTTGAAGAGAAGGATCGAGATATTGTCTTTAAAAAGGACTTGATTCACATACTATGTACTCATGGAGCTACTTTGAAGTAAGAAGAAGAGGTTTTATAACTCTTCACTAAGAGAAGCTACCGAATAATTGGACTAGTATTGAGTTCGACAATTGTCCACATTTGACACTATAATGAATGATTTAGACATATTATTTTAAAAGAAAGACTTCTATAGAAGAGTAGGTAAGGTTTGGAAGTTATCTATTGTATGGTCCTCTTAGAACTGAAATCAAGTTTAATCATAAGAAGCTAAGGCCAATTACTTGAAATATGATATAACTTAACTTGGAAGTGTTAGGTCGGATGATGATTTAAGGGATATGTAACTAGATATAGGTAATAATTTTTTAATAGTTATTGAAGATATTAATTTCAATCAAGAAACATGTAATCGAGACGAGCATAATGGTAATAATGAAAATAGGAAATATTAATTCAGAAGATGAGATATGAATTTCAGGTTGAAATATGCCACTAAAGAGAAAACATGATATAGGCCTTGTTTGGTAAAGAGCTTATCAGCTCTTTTTTTAGCTGTTTGATCATTTAAGCTTATTGACTTCATCAAAAAGCTATTAAAAGTGTTTGGTAAATAGCTAGTTGGGTTGGCTGATTCAACCCAACCAGCTGATTTTAAACCAGCTGCTACAGAGGAGCGTTTCATCCATCAGCTGGTAATATTTTCGGCCAAATCTCCATTTTGCCCCATTCTCGCTTACTGATTGTTCAGTTACCTTGTTCCACTCTTTCCTCGTTTGGCATGGCGAGCTGTGAGTGCCCCGCGCTCCACTCTTCTCCCTCTGTAGAGAACCAGTTCAAGGAGTTCCATACTGAATTGGAAGAATCCGGAAGTTTGCGCTAGAGAATATGAATGGTTGTGAATGACATTGAATCCACCTCCAGGCTCATTCAAGCTAGCCTCCTTCTCCTTCACCAGTCTCATCCTGTTCCTGGTAAAAAAAATTCAAGCTTTTCTTTTTCCTTTTCTTTTATTATTTATAATGTTAATTTCCTTCACGTATTTATTTACGATGCGGAGCAAGCAGAGGTTTTGGAGAAAGACTCAGATTGAAGTACTAAGGGAGCGGTACAACCAACTTGCAGAAATTGTTTGCGGATGCCCTGGGCAGTACTATAGGTGAATTGCATAATTGATTTTTTTTGGTTTAGGGATTTTTATTTTTTTTCTTTATTTGGATGATGAAATAGTTATCATGGTGATTGGAGAAGTGAAACGCAGACTGTGGTTTTGCTTCTTGCTTTCATCATCCACGCAGACTGTGGATGATGAAATAGGTATCCTGTGTATCCTTTGGGGTTACACTGTTATTGGGTTATGATTTTCATGTGAGTTTCTAGGATGACATGATTGTAAAATGTAGTCTAGTTTCAAAAGATTTTCTCTTTTGCTTCCTTCACTCTGATCTTACATTTATGTTTATACTGCAACTAGAAAAAGAGAGTAACAATAAAAGGTTTCATACCTAGACTTTCTTTTTCTTTTTCTGGTTAAGCTAATACTAGTTTTTCTTTACTTGTATAGGTATTTGCTTCATGTCTAACAAAATGGTAAGATTTATTTATTTTAAACTTGAACTTTATGCTTGCCCAGAAGCAGGTTGTGGCAAGTGTTCAGATATCCTTCTAAGCTGAAAAAACATGAAGATTCACATGGCAAGTCATTTGTCCATACAATTCTATTATACTCTTTCCTGTTTTAGTATTTGTCTTTTTTGCAGGGGCATTCATATAGATGGTTGCACAGTTATGTGATGGAATAGTTATTCTTTTAGAAATAGTAGAATTTGTATTTCTTCTCTGTTCTAGTTTTTTGTGGGCACTTTCAAGTATATGGAATTCTTGCAACTTCCCTGCTGATGTAATTCTGCTAATAATCGTTTCATTGCAGTTAAACTGGATTCGGTAGAGACAATCTGTTTGGAACCAAGGTGTATGAAGCATTTTTCCAATGATAAATATTTAAAGGCCCATGTCAAATCCTGCCATCAATATATTACTTGTGAGGTTTGCAGGACTAAACAGCTAAAAAAGAACATCAAGAGACATCTCCGATCCCATGAAGCAGGAGGCACCTTGGCCAAGAGTATTAAATGCCATTACAAGGATTGTCAACATAGATTTTCAACTGTAAGACACTTTCATTTTATGATTTTCATTCCTTTTGCTCTCAATTGTGAATGAAATACTATTTAATTGATTCTTTTGCCCAGAAAACAAATCTTAATCAGCATATAAAGGCAGTGCACCTTCAAGACCGTCGTTTTGCATGTGGGTTTAAAGGTTGTGACATGTGTTTCGCATACAAGCATGTTAGAGACAAGCATGAAAAAT
>JANSVA010000218.1:52506908-52527150 GCA_025504915.1 Erythroxylum reticulatum | reverse complement strand
TTGTTATACTTATTTGTTTAACAAAACATGTAACTTTTGAGAGGCCACGTGCCTTTTGGTTGTTTTCAAGAAGAGAGGTTTTCTTCCTCCTCTTATTTGCGGTTTGTTTTCCCCTCTTGTTTTTATTTTTAATCTTTTCTAGCTTTTGATGGCAACGGAACCACTTTTCTCTTGTTGGACAACTCAAACCTTATTCGGTTGAATTTTGCTATCTTGGTGTTGCAAAAACACTTCTAGAGAGAAAAGTAATGAAAAAAAATCCTGTATGATATATTCAAATAACTCATGAGTCTATTATGATATAACAAGAAACATAGCATATCTAAACTTATGATATTCGTAGATTTGCATATAATTATTCACAAATAATCAATAGCCAAATTGTCACACAGATTTCGACATCTTGATGTTAGCATCCATATATAAAAAATACCAATGTTAGAATAATTAAGATAGAGTATAATCACATAGATCATGTTAAACAAAATCTTTGCATATACATAAAAAAACAAAAATCACGTACTTGGATTATTGTTGTAATTCTACCGGTTAAAGAAAGCTTTATTGCAGATTTCTTTATACAAAATTTTTATTTAAAGGATATATTACTTATTTTTTCATTCTTTGGTTTTTAAATTCAAAACTTTACCTATTTTGATAGTTGTTTAAAGAAATAATGACCATAATACCCCTCATGGGTGTATGTGATTCATTAGAGATTATGATCATCTCTCTGGATACTATGTTTCTTTTCCTCTGGGAATGAGGGACTGCTTGTCATGTTCCCTTTTGTCGCCTGGACATTGTCTGGTATAGAGTGAAGTGTTGGTAAGTTGGTTTTGGACGATGTTAGTAGGTACCAGACAACGAGTTGAGTTGCCATGAATGTCGTAAATCTAGTGAAATTATAATTCAGAACTTGTAAGATTTCTAGCATAGGATGTGATCTATGAACAACAATATTATAAGAATTGGCCAAGCCAACGAAACCTAAAGTTCCCATTCTGGAACCGTCTCATCAAACTGTGGCGCGCATATGGGCGCCAACTGAGTGACAATTGCATGTGGAAACAGAAATAGCTTTGCCCATCAATTCTCATGAAGAAATGTACTGTTCGATAAAGACCAGACATTGATAAACCTTTCATCAATGGAATATAAAAAGGACTTTCACTTTATAAAGCGGAAATGCCAAGTTTGGACGAGATCCTCAGCACTCAGGAGCACTCTTTTTTTGCCTCTGAAATGAATAAAAGCGGTTGGATCTATGTACATTGGTTTGTAGAGTTAATGGATAAAACTGGTGGCAGCTAGCGGCAATCCAGGACAAAAGGAACCCCATTTCTTCCTATTTGTTCCCTAATTAGATGCTCAATGTTTCCTAATGTTCTTACATTGCAAGGGCTGAAGACAATGAGTCCCAAGTTTGAGTGGCTTCTCTGATCTAGGCGACAAAATCTTTTCTGAACTATAGAGTGACTTTACTTTTCTACGATGTAACAAAGACAAACCACACCTCTCAAAAAAATGAAAGATTGTTAATGTAGGAATTTAATCCGAAATTGGAATCCTCTAGCCTCAAATTATTGACTTAAAGATCAGATGATAAGATTTCGATGGCAAGTGGCAGACAAATTAGAATTTTCTTGCTCAATTTGATGAATTAGAAGACTTAGTTTTTCATGGAAAATTGAGTACTCCTCTAATACATTTTGTAGCACAGCTTTTAGAGGTAGGAGCTGAATAAACAATGATAAGAGTGTAGTGAGAGGAGGGAGATGAGCAGAAATGAGAGAGAGAAAGAGAAGAGAGAAGAGAGGTAAGGAGATTGACGAAAGTTAGGATAGTTCTCTATTTTTTCATTAACAATCATTGCAAAAATGTTAACATTCTAACATACTTCAAATAAGGTAGGAAACTTGAGCAATCTATTATTACATTCTATGCCCATTTCCATCAAATAGAATAAAATAATTATTTAGACATAATCAACAAATTTAACTGACATGTGGGTTGTCCTTTGGCTCTCCTTATTCTCTGGGCTGTTGCATACTTAATGATGATTATTGGTCTGGCAACATTATCCATCTTATCATGAAAAACCTTTTCCTCAAGGTTGAAATAAAGAAAATCTTGTTGGAACACTCAAAAGGAGTTCTTAAGTAGTTTCCAAAAGAGATCGAGATTGCCAATGAACCAACTTGAGGAACAAAAGAGCCATTTTAAAGCGCATAATGATGGCTCATATTTGTTCTAGTATGAGGAGAGGCTGTGAACCATGAAAAGATGGAGGAAGGAAGATTGGTAAGGCAAAGGAATCTCCCCGACATTTCTTTAAAAGGGAAACATTAAAAACATTATGAATTCGAGCTTCCGGGAGTAAGTCTAGTTTGTAAGCTGGTAGTCCGATGCAAGTCAACATTTTAAAGAAACCCTAATACCTGTTGGATAGCTTATTAGATAGAACAAAATATTGACGATATGTTTTAAGCTTTACAAACCCTCAAGTGCCCACTTAAAATTTAACATTTGCTTGATGAAAATCCACTTTTCATATGTGATTGACCTCATTTGAGGTTAATTTGGAGTTAGGAAACAATTTGATTTAGCCAATAATTCATGCCTTAAAACTACTTCAGTGGACCCCAAGATGTAATCATGCAGTGATGGAAGCACACGACCATAAATGACCTCACATGGATTGCACTTAATGGAATAACATAGTCGAAATATTTTGAGTGGGAGGGATAGACTTCCCTCGACATTACAACATTTATTTATAAAGAAATTACATCAGTATATACAACCAGAACTCTTGTATACAAAACAAAAATCTGCTAGTCTATACAACAAACACAAAAACAAAAAAGGAGTCGTGTAAACAAAACAAAATTTTGTTATAGTATCTACAACAACCCAAAAATAAATAAATAAGAGGCAATATTAGGAATTGACATATTTGTTACCTGAAGGTATCTTAACACCCTCCCGCAGACTTGATGGGGAGAACTCGAGTACGTCAAGTTTGGACTAAAGAGTAGTAAACCACTTCGAAGTGAGAGCTTTTGTGAGAATAACATCATATTAGTCGCTGGACATCACATAATTAACTACAAGATCACCACGCTCTACTTTTTCCCGAACAAAATGATAGTTAATTTGAACATGCTTGGATCATCTGTGGAATACTGGGTTCATAGTCATAAATCGAGCACTAAGATTATCACAATACAACATGAACGAATGACTTAATGGTATATGAAGTTCACGTAATGGTTGTTGTACCCAAACAATTTAAGCAGTAGTTGAGGCTAGAGCTCGATATTCAGCCTCAGTGCTTAAATGAGCTATAACCCATTGCTTCTTGGATGACCAACTGATTAAGTTGCTACCAAAATAAACACAATAACCCCTCTATGGAATGATTACTATCAAGGTCCCCAGCCCAATCTACGTAAAAAAAAGCCACAAGACATAGGTTATTAGTAGGACAAAAGAATAACCCACAATGCAACATTCCTTTTAAGTAGCGAAGAATATGTTTAATAGCTTGCCACTGATTGATGGTAGGCTTACTAAAAAATTGGCATACTCTATTTATATCATATGAAATGTCAGGATGGGTTATTGTTGCATATTGAAGAGAACCTATGACACTCCGGTATAGACTAGGATCAGTCATGGCTTCCCCTGAAATTGTGAGTTGAGAACCAATTTATGCTGGAGAAGAGATAGGCTTAGCATTATCCATCTTTGTTCGCTGGAGCAGATCTGTGAGATACTTAGATTGAGATAGACAAGGACCACCAAAAAATGTTGAACCTCAACACCAAAAAAATAATTAAGCTCTCCCAAATCTTTTACTGAGAAGGATGTATGTAGGTTATGAATTAATGCATTTATGAAGTCATTATCATTACCTGAGACCACTATTTCTTTGATATACATTAGAAGGTATGTAAGCAAAGAACTGTGAGAACGAACAAATAAATGAATTAGAGTAACAACTTTGAAAACCATATTATAGAAGAAAATCCTTCAACTTAGTGAACCATGCCCTTGGTGCTTGCTTAAGACCGTATAAAGCCTTCTTTAAATGGAAAACATGATCAGGAAATTGGGATTCACAAAACCTTATGATTCTTCAATAAAAATAGTCTTCAAAAGCTCACCATTGAGGAGAGTATTATTAACGTCTAGCTGTTTCAAAGACCAACCATAAGTAAGAGCAATTACCAGATGAATAGTAGTGGGTTTAACCACTAGATTGAAAATTTTAAAATAATCAACACCGACTTCTTGATCAAAACCCCAAACAACATAGCTTGCTTTGTACTGCTTGATTGAACCGTCTGCAAGCCGTTTGATCTTATAAACCCATTTTCCTCTGATAATATTGACATTGGACAGGTATGGCACTAAGTCCTATATGTCATTTTGTAGAAGACCCTGATATTTTGTTTCCATGACAGCACACCATTGAGAAAGTTTAAAAGCCTTGGTATGACACAATGGCTCTTGTTCTATAAGGGTAGTAGGAGGAACAGGGTATCTTCTAGTTGTGAGAGCTTTATAATCAAGGCATCTAAGAGGTTTTAAGGAGTGAGTATGGGCTCGGTTAGTCATGGAATGAGAGCTATTGTTTGACAGTCAGAGGTGTTTGAGATAGGGTGGTAGTGTAGGGGATTGAGAAGTGTTGATCAAGCAGCTGCGAGATGAATCTGTAAGGGAGATCAAAGATGGTGAGAAGCTGGGAGATGGATTAGGTGAAATGGATATATTATTGAGTGGAGTAAGAGATGTAGAAAAAGTGGGACACTGAGGGGAGAGAGGATGCGGAGAAAAACTAGGAGTAGGGACCTCTGATGAGACTTGTAACAGTTAGAGAGAGATAGATATCGTGGGACTAGACAAAAAAGATGAGTGCTATTTAATTAATTGGAGATATGGAAATTGCTTCTCATAAAAAACATGTATTGTGATATATATATATATATACGATTGCTAGAAGCATAAAAGCATTGATAAGCTTTGTGTTTGGAGTTATACCCATGAAAAATGCATGGTTGGGATCGATACTCAAGCTTATTTTTATTATATGGATGAAGGAATGGATAGCATAAGCATTTAAATATTTTCAAAAAATGATAATCAAGTTCCCTCTTGTATAACATTTGATAAGGAGATATATTTTGAAAAACAGGAGTGATCAACCTATTTAGAAAATATACTATTGCAGAAAAAACATATTCCCAAAAGGCAAAGGGCAGAGAAGCTGGAGCCAGAAGAGCTAATCTTTTTCAATAATATCTCAATATTCGGGAGCACCATTTTGCTATTGAGTATGTGGGGTAGAAAGACGATGCTTAATTTCCAAATCATTAATAAAAGACGAAAGATTACAATATTCCCCACCCCAATCAGTTTGTAGTTGTTTTATTTTGCAACCAAATTGTGTTTCAACCATGGCCTGAAAATCTTTGACTGTACTATATGCCTAAGATTTGGTTTTCATAAAATAAATCCAAATAAATTTGGAGCAATCATCAAAAAATTGAATGCAATAAGCATTGCCATTGTTGGATGTAATAGGAGTTAGTCCTCATACATCGGAATAAACTAGCTAAAATGGAGATTCAAAATGAATATGAGAAGTAGACTGATGAAGACGATGACTCTTGCCTAGTTAATAAAGACCACAAATAGGCAATTCTTTATTTGAATCTAGAGGAAGATTAAAGTTAGAAACTATTTTATGGACTACTTTTGACCCTAGGTTTCCAAGACTATTATGCTACCCTTGGAATGAAGTTCATTCACCAACTAGAGCATAACAATAGGCAATTTTGGAAGAAGACAAGGAGGGTTCATTGGTCAACTTATATAATCCAAGGTCAAGAAGTAAAAAATCACTATGGCCTTTAAGTAAAGAGTGCCCAATATATGAAATAGAAAGACCTATACCATTGCCAACTTCAATTTGATCATCACCATTCAAGTCTGAATGGATTGAGAGATTATTTAGATTTGCTGTAAGGTGATTAGTGGCACCAAAAGTGATATACTATGCGGGATATGATAGAGTTCTGGATGAAGCAATAAGAGTAGAGAACTTTGACGGCTTTTCAGAAATGAATGCATGGTTGAAACTATTGTAGACTTAAGACCTGAAGGTCCAGGCTTTGAGCATATTTGACAAACCAATTTAGTTTTATTAAAGCCCTTTTTTTGAGGTGCAAATTGATCATAGCCAGAAGAGTTCCCTTTAAAACTATGGTGTTTGGTTTTATTATGATAAGAAAAATTCTTACCGTAATTAACCCCTAAAGAGTTTTTTGTGGGGTTCCTTTTAATGCAACATTAGCTAACATTAGAACCCTTTGTGAGTGTTTTATTTTCTCCTCCTCTTGAAGTAGTATGCCCAGTAATTCATCCATACATAATGACTCAACACTAGTATTAATAGACGTATGGAAAGAAGAATAACTTTCACTTTGCCCATGGAGAATGAAGTTTATGAGATCATCCTCAAGAAACAAGATTTAATGTTGCAGCAAGTTTGTCTGCCGTTGCTCTTTTATGTTCAACTTATTCAAAGATTAATATAGATCCTCTCTCTATTGTTTAAAAACGCCATCTAATCTACATCACTTTTGCTTGTGACTGTGATTGAAAAATCCTCTTAAGAGTCACACACACATCTCGTGCATTCGATACCTATGTAATATAGTCGCGGATACGCTCGATGATGGTACTTTTCAGCCATAGAAGGACAAGTCTATCCTTTTTCCTCTAACCGAGAAATTTAAAATTTTATGTAGGTTATGGTGGTTGACCTTCTATAACTTCAAGGATTTGTACTGGTGGAGTCATTGTGTCTCCAGTGATAAAGCCATCTAACTTAAAGGCTTCGAGTGCATATAGCACATTATTACTCCATAGGAAGTAGTCTTCTCTCTCTAGCTTGATAGATAAGGTGGGAAAGGAGGTTATTCCTAGTATGTAAGAGGCAGTGAAGAGGAGGTTTATGTTTAGGTTAGCCATGGATGTTAGTTTCAATTGCTCTGATACTATAAAAGAGTCGAAATATGTTGAGTGGCAGGGATAAACTTCCCTCTGCATTACAACCTTTATTTATAAAGGAATTACATTAGTATATATAACCAAGACTCTTGTATACAAAACAAAAATTTGTTAGTCTATACAACAAACCCAAAAATAGAGAAGGAATTGTGTATTCAAAACAGAATTTTTTTACAGTCTGTACAACAATCCAAAAATAGATAAATAAGAGGCAATATCGGGAACTGAAAATTTGTTACGTGAAGGTATCTTAACATAGAAGAACGTCCAGAAGTGTTGCAACCCAAGTTTTGGTTGGTTAGCGTCAAAGTATTGCAAATAATCCTCAAGGCAATGATTTACAACTTTAATACAGTCATCGAATTGAGGATAGTAAGAGCTGCTCCTAGCCAAAGAGGTACATTGGAGTTCGAATAACTTTTACTAAAGAGAACTCAAAAATAGAAAGTCACGGTAAAAGACTATAATGGAGGAAAATCTATGAAGATTGCAAATTCCTTTAGAAAATATGTTAGCAAGTTGAAAAGTTATCATATGAGGCCCTAAAGAACAAAATTGTGCGTATTTTAAAAGGCGATCTACGACCACTAAAATTATCGTTTTATCATTAAAAAAAGGGAACAATTAGGTAATAAAATCCATAGAGAGGCCATTCAAAAATTTATCAAATATAAGAAAAGGTTGTAAAATATTTTACAAAACAATATATAGGGTTTAACCTCCTAAAAATTAGTGCATTAAGCTGCAAACTCTGGAATTGATCAACGCATGTTGGGACATGGAGGGAAGAAGTGCTTGGGTGTGTTAAGTGTCGATATGACCTCCTAATTGCAAGTTATGGAAATTTTACAAGAGGATTCAATGAAAAACAGCATATGCAGGAATAAATATTCTATTTATGTAGAAGCCAAGCTCTTTTTAACCAAATAATGAGGATGACTTCCTAGTTGGTATCTAATGGAGTATAAAGGAGTAGAGGCTTGAGAATTATGTTAAAAAATTCTTTGAGCATTAGAAATAAGATAACTACCAATTTTGAAACACATTGCAATGCATAACAAATACAACTTGGACAATGTGAGAGGACATCGATAGGTACATTATCATAATCAAGTTTATAAACAATCTCAAAATTGAAGCTCAATGTCTTGGTTAACCATTGATGATGTTTCTAAGTTTTCAGTGCCTGATTAAGTAGAGATCGAAGGCTTTGATGGATTGTTTGGATGATAATTAAGATATTGTTGCTTATTAAAAAAATGTGATTTAGACAAGACAACGCTTACTTCAAGTAAAGGGCTCAACAAAATTAGGAAGAGTCAAGACTAGAGCTTATGTTAGAGTATATTTGAGCTTAATAAAAGCTTCAGCAGTATACTACGTCCATATAAAAGTATGCTTGAGGGGTGCATCAATAAAAACATTATCAATAACAAATCTTTAGTAATATCCAACTAAACTAAGAAATCCCTATAGCTCTTTAATTAATAATAATCGCAACAATAACAACGTCTCAACAAAAATCTTACTGAGGTGGAGGGTCTAAAGAGGTCCAATAATATATAGTTTTTCTTTTAACTACTAGAGAGATTGTTTTTGGTAGATCCACAAAAATTGACACGTTTTAAAAAGAAAAAACTAATAACCAAAGCTTAAATAAATAAAAATAAAAGTAAAATAAAAAATAAATATTAAAAATAAATATAAAATTTTAAAATTAAAATAAATATTAAGGTAAATAAATAAAAAAACAAGAAAGAAAACAAGTAAATAAATAAAACAAACACAAAATTGAGAAAAAAAAACTAAACTAAACTAAAAAGCAAATACTACTAACAAAGTTATTCAAGGTAATTACAAGATATACGAAACAAAGACAAAAGGAAGGAAAAAGTTTAAAAGGCTTATGAAGAAATGACCTTTTTATGAAAGAAAAGTGCTTCTCTATATAAGATCCTTTGCTCGTATCTTAGTTAGCCAAAGTTTCTTATTCAGGGTCAAGTCATTAGTAAGCTCTAGTAAAGTCATATCATACTTAATCACCTCTCCTCAATTATTGTTAGGTCTTCCTTTTCTTTTCCTACAGTCCCTAAGTACACTCTTCTCACATCTTTGCATTGAGGGGTCAAGATGTCTTCTTTTAAGATATCCAAACCACCTCATGTCTCCCTTAACTTACCATTAATGTTAACCACTCTCAACTTGTCCCTTACCACTACATTCCTGACTTTGTCTTTTCTTGTAAAGTTGCACATCCAATAGAGCATCCTTATCTCTAACACTACTAATTTATGAATATGCACATGTTTGATGAGCCAACACTCTACCTCATAGAACATAGTCAACCTAATTACTAAATTATAAAGTTTACCTTTTAGTTTTACTGCTATCTTCTTATCGCATAAAACTCGTGATGTGCCCCTCAATGTAAACCACCCTAATTTGATACAATGAGCTATGCCATTATCTATCTCGCTATTACTTTGCATGATGGATCCAAGGTACTTAAAACAATCTTTCTGTGGTATAACTTCTAGACTAATCTTTATTTCTACAGTGAGTGTAACCTTGTGACTTAAAAAGTTATACTTTAGTACTCACTCTTAGTCCTAATCAATTTAAAGCCCTTATAGCTCTTTAATTGATTTTTGTAAATGTTAGTCTATAATAGCCACAATTTTCCCAAGATCCACCAATACACCATTAGGAAAAATAATATAACCTAACTATGTAAGTAACTGGCTACAAAATGCAAACTTTTCTAATCAACATCAAAAGAATTTTGGTGAAGGGTGAAAAGAACTACCTCTAAATACTATAGATGTGTTTTTTAGAAGGGGTTGTAAATTAATGTATTATCAAGAAATAATAGTACAAATTTGTTAAAAATATGTGAATCATTACTACTTGAAATTTTGAAGGAGTATTAGAAATCCATAAGGGAAATACAAGAAATTCGTAATGGTTATGGTGTGTTCAGAATGTTGTCTTTTCTATGTCGTCAATTTTTTGTAAGGATTTTTAGTGCGTAGCAAAAAAATTTTGTTAGGATTTTGGTGCATAGCAAAAACATGTAGATAAATTCAATTAAGAAGAAAAGAGAAGAAAAGAGTAAAAAAATACTTAAAGACACCAAATTTACATGAAAACCTTGGTATAAGGGAAAAACCATAGGCGATAACAAGCCACTCAAAAAATTCACTATAATGAAAAGAGAATATAAGAATCCGCACAGGGCTTGTAAGCACAATGCAAGTATAAAGAGTTTTACAATCTCACAATACCACCCTCTCTCACAAAATAAAGTGGAATAATAATCCTAAAAGCCCCAAAAGAGGATTTAAGACACTCATATTCTCAATAATCTCTACTTTGGATCAAATTTGACGAAACCACTATCAACCATAAAGGCCTAAAGAGCAATTAAATGTTGTGAACTCCAACCAAGTCCAAAAAATATTAGAACTTGATAATAAGAATAGGTTTGGTGAGCATACCCATAGGATTCTCTAAAGTATGAATCTTCTTTGTTGTAACTTTTCCTGCGGCAATAATATCTCTAATAAAGTGATTTTTAATATCAATATGCTTATTCTTAGAATGATACATATCATTATTGGTCAAATGGATAGTATTTTGACTATTACAATACACAATTGTAACTCCTTATGCAACACTAATCTTAATGACAAGACCTCAAAATCAAATAGCCTCTTTCACGTCCTTGGTTATAACATACTCCACTTCTGTAGTAGATAAAATAACAATGAATTGAAGGGTTGCGTTCCAACCAATAACATAATAACTAAGAGTGAAAAGATAACTTGAAAAAGAATTATGTCTGTCAAGATTGTTAGTATAATCAACATCTATAAAACAAATTACATCAATGGATATAGTCTTGTGACCATCAAACATAAAACTAAGTTAGAAGTACCCTTTAAATATCAAAGGATCCATAATAACATTCCAATGTTCCTTAATAGGATTGTGAATATACTGACTGACCATGCTCACAACATCTACTAAACCAGGGCTAATTCACACCATCGCATATAGTAAACTTCCAATAACACTAGAATAAAGAACGCTAGACATTCTTTCTATTTCTTCCTCCATTATTAGGCATAAATTAGAAGATAGTTTGAAATGTGTGGTAAAAGGTTTAGAAACAGGTTTATAGTCAAACATATGGCTATCATATTGGCTTCTGGAAAATCCTTACCTAAGCATTAAATCATCAAATTTCTTGTACCACTATCTAGGAGCTAATGTAAGGCCATAAAAAGACTTACTAAAGTGATAAACACAGTTCTCCTGTAACTCACCAACATATACCCTGGAATTCTTATAGCATGTTTAGGGTTAAGATGTGAACATAATGAATTAAGTGCATCTTAGTAAGAGATATAATGGTACTACATAAAAGACAAAGGTAAATGGATAATTTGTTCGCTTCGGTATGGACATACATACTTAGACGTGAAATGTGTATGTAAATTTTTGATATGTTTTCTTGGATTTATGAATGTGATGTGAGGGGAATTGATAAAAGAAGTATTCCATAAGAAAATGAGAATTTTTTTGGTTAAATTGGATGTATTTTTTTGTTGCTCTTACATGAGAAGACCGAAGTTAGTTGATTTGAGATGTGTACCTGGTTGAATGGATAGATTCCACTAAATAGATTTCTATAATTTGGCTATATCTTGGCATATAGACCTTTTAATTGGATAATTTCAATCGGAGATTAAACTAAAGACATAGCTCTAAATCTTTCATGAAGGAACTGAAATCTGATTCTGCTTCTAAAAGTTTTTGAATTCTATTTTGAAGTTGAGTTCTGGCTATTGTCCTTATTTCGAACAACCTTCAGTTTTTGGGGCATAACTGTCGATATAATTAACCAAATTCTCATAAATTTATGCCATTAGAAACTTAATACACAGGGGAATGAAATAAATTGATAATATTATAGCTAATGTGGGAATTAAAGAAAGAAGAAGGACCAATATGCAATTTTCCTAAAGTCAACTCAAGTACTAATAAGATTAAAGCATGTGTGTCAAATAGAATTGTAACATATGGTCCAATAGAATTGTAACAAATGGTCCAATATAATTTTAACACATGGTCTAATAGAATTGTAACACGTGATCCAATGGGATTGTACAAACATGTGTCTAAGACTAGAAAATTCATGGAAAGGCATATGGAGAGGGGAGATGGACAAAACTTTGTTGTCTTAACTTCATATTTTTCTCCTCTCCATTTCACCTTCTTCACCCCATCATTTTTCACTTGGTGATTCAAGCAAAGTCAAAGAGGAAGAGAAGGAAAAACATTAGAAGAACTACTTTGCCAATTTTATCCTCTTTATGTGTATGTTTGAATGGTTATACAGATTTATTTAGATATGGAATGGTTTCTAGGATGATTGTTGGTGTTATTTTAGTGTTACTTTTTATGAACTTGGTTGTATATGAAAAGAGAGTATCGTGCAGTGGAATTTTATCTAGGGTTAATTTGAGTCAGTCACATTGTTTGAGTCATAAATTAGCCTATAGACATCTAAATTGTGTGATTTTAGCTTCATATGAAACCTAAGACATAAAGCTAAACATCTATAGAAGGGACTCTAAATTAATTCTAGCTTTATGACCTTAGAAATTGAGATTAAAAAATAGTGATTGATGTTGCCCCTGTTTTGGAGGGGCTTGCGATATAGAAACCTGATTGTTAGTGCTATAGAAACAAGAGACATAAAGGGAGAAATTTCTACAAGACCTAGAAACCCAATTCTAACATTTTGTATATGAATATTAAGAAACAAGTAGTGGTATGAATAGAGAAAGTGTCTATCATAATCGTGGCATTGTTTTAGTTTCCGATTTCTATCGCATCTTATCCAAACCTTTATGAATGTGCATGAAAAATTTCAAACACCTAGAAATAAATGAAATTAGACTTACCATATGTGAATTGATAGACTAAACATTAGAATATAAGATTGAGCATATTGCATTCTAAAGAAAATTTACAAATACATAAATGATTTGTATGTATATTCATTATTCATACGTGTATAGTATGATTACACAAGTATGATTTTGATACCCTTCTAATAGTGGTAAGCCATGAATTGCATGTATGAATGCAAATATAGATTTTATGACTTGAAATGTATATTATATGATTCGATAATATATGAATTGTGAAATTTGCAAATGGTTAAAGGGAATGTTATAGTTCTTGCTTTATTATCTTGGTTTTGAATAGATGGGTATGCCTATAGGGTTACAGTGCAGCTACTATAGTTTGACATTATCGATGTCCACAATTTGATACCTTTGGGTATCCACAATTTGCTACTTTCAAGTATCCACAGCTCGAAACCTTTGGGTATCTACAGTTTGATATCTTTGGATATCACAGCACCTGTTATCTACACCTATAGAAAATGTGCAGACTTAATACAGAAAGGAAACTTAACAGTCGTAAATAAGAAATACAGCATGACAACATGAATAATTGGTATTAATGAGCATTTGTATTGGTTGTAATGATGAATTGTAAAGATGTTGGCCCCTGGAAATTTTTTTTAATGAATAAGCATGATTAAATTAATTTGGGATTATGCTAGATTAAATTATGATGGAGTTAAATAGCATGTTAATGTGAGTAAGATATTATGTTATACGTTAAGGGAAATTTTAGAATGATAAGACTTCATGAGAGGCATTGTTGGAACACCAATTAAGTTATAAAGTCTTAAAGAGTTGAAGGAAGGGCAAAATGGGAAGAAGAAATTGTAGGCTTGTGATTTAGAAGACAAAAATGTTGGTGAAGAAGAAGAAAAGAGAGAGAAGATGAAAAGCAAGAAAGAAGGGAGAGAGAGTGTCGGTGATAGAGAGGAACAGGAGAGATGAGCTAGGTTTTCATTTTACTAAGCCTTCAAGAGAGATTTTGAGAGTTATCAAGGAGGGGAAAAGAAAGAGGAATATTAGAGCTTTCATTAGAGTCAAGAAATTCATAAATTAGTGAAGGCTCAAGGTAAGCTTATGTTAAATCTTTTGGAGTCTTAGGAAGGTTTTGGTTCTAAGAGTGTAGAAAATGCACGGGTTTAAGTATTCTAGGATCAATTCATGTATGGGTTTCTTTGAGTTTCCGATTGAAGTTCTTTTTAAATGAGGTTTTGTTAATATTGAAGGGAGGCAAGAGGAGTAAGAGGAGAGACATCTTTGAACAAGCTTTCAAGTAAGGAGATTCAAGTTGGGTTACTTTTTATAGCTGAATAATAAGCCATCCACGTTTTTTTCAAGAAAATGGAAATAAATATTTTCAACTACTTCAAAAATGTTCATTTATTAAGCCTTGAGTGTTTTGAGAATGTGTTGCTTGTTTTGCATATAAAATTTGTTTGACATATGAAAATGATTTTTGAAAAGATACCAAGCTTAAGAAACCAAGTTCCAGAAATGTGCCTTTTTGGGCAATATGTTTTTCAGTTATGGAAATACATGTTATGTGGGCTTGTGGTGGCCCCCTAAGTTAAGTCAAGTGAACTTTGACAAAAGGCTTCTCCCGCCTGCCCGCTAGTGGCTTGGAGCTCCTTTAAGGACTCCCATAAGTTCATGACTACGTAAGACTATTATGTGGAATTGTGTAGTACCTTCTATTTTGGACCTACCTGAACCATTTTGATATGTTTATGTGCTCATGATATATTGCTAAAAGTGATGCATACATAATTTGTAATAACGCAAATTTCTGCATTGGAAGGGACTTCATAAATGATTTTGCTTATTACCAATTATAAATTGTTATCCACGGACTTAAGCTCACCCCCTTTTCCTCCCCCACATCCAGGTGATGAGCAAGATATCGAGTAGACAAGGGTGAGGGCATCACTCCAATTTTGTATATTTTGTATCTAAAGCAAATTTTGTAAAGAGAGCAGTCGCATTTTAAGCAAATCATGGATTATGTACATTCTGTATTTTGGAACTTTAAGATATTAATGTATTTGCGGCTTGAAATGCCCACTAAAGCTTTGTAAGACTCTTATCTTTTCATGTAAATGAAATATAATTGCATTTTTTACCATAACTCTCTTTTAAGTTTGCACATTGCATTTTTAAGTTCTATAAGAGAAAAGTTCATGTTTGGACTTCAAGGGAAGGTCTAAATTAATCCAGGATGATATAGGCAAATGTTCCTTCTGAAAAGTTGTAGGTCTCTCTTTTAGCTTTCCAACAGTATATAGTATAGAATTTTCGGACTTCTGGGTCGTAAGTTATGGTCCTTAGAAGGGGAGATGCTTATGCTTAGAAGTATACCTTGGTATCGTTTGTAATGATGTCATATCGTCTATGATGACGCCATTCATCTTAAGAAATGTATCATCTGTAAAGATGCTTCGTCTTAAGAGATGCATCGTCTGTAAGGATGTATCGTCTGTAAAGACGTATCATCTGTGATGACGTCATTTGTCTTAAGAATTGTATCATCTGTAAAGATGCTTCGTCTTAAGAGATGCATCGTCTGTAAGGATGTATCGTCTGTGATGACGTCATTCATCTTAAGAGTTGTATCGTCTATAAAGACGCTTCATTTTAAGGGATGTATCATTTGTGATAACATCATTTGTCTTATGTTAACTTTTGCTTCGTCTTAAGTTGACCATCTGTATCGTCTTATGTTGACTTTTCCTTCATCTTAAGTTGACTATTCAGCTTCATCTGGCTTTGCCATTCATCTATCTTTCAACTTCGTCTGCCTTTGCCATTTGTCTATCTTTCAGCTTCGTCTACCTTTGCCATTCATCTGTCTTTCTGCTTCGTATGCCTTTGCCATTCGTCTGTCTTTCTGCTTCATCTGCCTTTTCCATTCGTCTGTCTTTTCGCTTCGTCTGCCTTTACCATTCGTCTGTCATTTCGCTTCGTCTTCTTTCTGCCTATGTGACCTAAACTTCTCCTTCTGTACACTATTCGTCTGACGCTATCGTCTACTCCATTTTTGACCCTTCAGACGATAGAATCCGCCTTCGAGGTCTTCATAGAAATTGTAGACCTCAAAGTCTTCTTTCAAACCATCCTAAGATAATATTAATCTGTTATCCCAAATGATAGTTATGCTAATTGCCTCAAGATAGGTGCTATAATATTGAGGTTTTCCCAAATAAGTCTGTCTTGAAATCTAAGAAGGGTGTTATTTTGATGTTTGTTTCTGGTGGGGGATCGCCACTCTTATGGAGCACGTGTTTAGATGTCACTTAGGATGTTAGACACGTGAACCACAAGGGCGGGGTCCCAATACTTATGATATCATAGCGACTATGTTTAAGAGTATCCTAGGCATCAAGTGGGTAGTCTAAGACATAAAATGAACATGCATTGTTTTAAAGTGAATAACTTGCATTGTTTTGAATTGTTTTATTTGAAATTGTTTTATATGATTTGAATTGTTTTACCTGATTTGAAACTGTTTTGCATAAACTAAAGATTTTCAATGATTTTAAATTCGAGTGGAAAATGTCTCCTCGGAAAAGACTTTAAAGAGTTGTGACTCGATCTAGCTCTCACCAAGGGAGCAAGGATGAATCCTATGTCCCACAAGATGCTGGGACACAGCTTACTCCTAATCCTGAGGCATCTAGTATACAATATGAAGTGTCGCCACCTCCTCCTCCTATGCCTGCTATGGACCCGCAATTCTTTCAAGCCTTTGCTCAGACTTTCACATATGCTTTAGGCCAAGGGTCACAAATGCTGGTGCTCGCTTCAGTAGATAAAAGTGGACAATATGATAAACTCCGCAAGTATGGAGCTGTGGATTTTAGTGGGACTATAAATCCGGAAGAAGCTAAAGCCTGGTTGAAGAGGACCAAGAGGGTTTTGATTCAGATGAAGTGCTTTGATGAGGAGAAGCTGAATTATGCAATTAGCTTGTTGCAAAAGGACGCACTTCATTGGTAGGAATCAGTGCCCCAGAGTCAGGATATACCTCCGGTGTTGTCATGGAGAGACTTTTTGGAAGCTTTTAGAAGGAAGTACTTCTTGAGGGTCTATATCCAAAAGAAGGCTAGGGAATTCCTAAACCTCACACAGAGGGACATGAGTGTGAGTGAGTATGAGTTTGAGTTCACCCAGCTGTCATGATATGCAATCAACATTGTCGCGAATGAGGAGGACAACAAGGTGACTATTAAAAACAAGTATCCTTGGCCCCAGATTGATGATCTATTTGACCAGCTGTAGGAAGCAAGGGTCTTCTCCAAAATTGATCTCAGGTCAGGCTATCATTAACTCAGAATCAAGGAGTTTGATGTAAGCAAGACAGCCTTCAGAACACAGTATGCGCATTACGAATTTTTAGTTATGCCTTTCAGACTAACCGACGCTCCATCTGCTTTTATGGATCTTATGAATAGGGTCTTCAAGGAATATCTAGACCAGTTTATTATAGTATTTATCAATGATGTTCTAGTGTATTCTAAGAGTGAAGGGGAACGTGAGGAGTATCTCAAGATTGTATTATAGACACTGAGGAAGAGGGAGCTTGATGCTAAGTTTAGCAAGTGTAAGTTTTGGCTTCAAGAGGTAATATTCCTTGGACATGTGATTTCGAAGGATGGGGTACATGTTAATCCAAGGAAGGTTGAAGCATTAGTGAATTGGCATGCACCTAAGACAGTGTTAGAGGTGAGGAGTTTTCTGGGTCTAGTAGGTTATTATAGAAGATTTGTTAAAGGATTTTCTATGATAGCTGCACCGATGACCAAGTTATTGAGGAAGAATAAAAAATCTATCTAGAGTAAGGAATGTAAGAAAAGCTTTGAGGAGCTCAAGCGTAAATTGACAAGTGCTCCAATTTTGACTTTACCAATGGGAGATGAGGGTTATACAGTGTAAAGTGATGCTTCAGGAAAGGGTTTGGGTTGTGTATTGATGCAAGGAGACAAGGTAATAACATATGCCTCGCGGCAGCTAAAGCCTTATGAGTTAAATTACCCAACTCATAATCTAGAATTGGCAGCAGTAATCTTCGCCTTGAAAATTTGGAGGCATTATTTGTATGGGGTTCAGACGAGGATCTTTACTAACCATAAAAGTCTTAAGTACTTACCGAGTCAGAAAGAGTTGAATGTGAGATAGAGAAGGTGGATTGAATTGCTTAAGGATTATGATTTGTTGATTGAGTACCATCTAGGAAAGGCAAATGTGATAGCGGATACCTTGAGTAGGAAACCCTCAATAGCTCATGTTTAGATAGTTTATCTGCCATTATTGGAAGAGATGGCTAAACTTAGAATAAGTTTGAAGCAGGAGGAACCTGAGTGTATAGTTGCTACTTTTAGAGTGAGACCGATACTCAGAGAGACGGTTAGGGATTTATAAGCTCAGGATGCAGAATTTAGGAAACTCTGAGAAGAAATTCAGAATAACAAGAAGTCTAAAGTGGTAGTGAGGGATGATAGACTTATGGTTGTAGGAAACCGACTTTGTATCCCAAATCTCAAAGAAGTAAAGGATGAAATACTAGATGAGACACACAATGTGCCTTTTGCCATGCACCTAGGTAGCACCAGGATGTACAGAGATCTGAGAGAGAATTTTTGGTAGAAAGGCATGAAGAGGGATGTAGCATATTATGTAAGCAAGTGTCTAGTGTGTCAGCAAGTCAAAGCTGAACACTAGGCACCTTCAGGTAAGTTAAAGCCATTATCCATTCCTGAGTCGAAGTGGCAAAGAGTAACTATGGATTTTCTAATAGGTTTGCCTAAGACTAGTAGGAAGCATGATGCCAGATAGGTCATTGTTGATCGATTGACGAAGTTAACTCATTTTCTAGCAATTAAACAGACCAATTCTTTGCAAGTACTAGCAAAGAAGTATATCGATGAGATAGTGAGACTGCATGAGATTCTAAACTCTATAGTTTCTGACAGAGATCCTCGGTTTACTTCGAGATTCTAGGGAAGCTTACAAGAAGCTCTGGGGACCAAGTTAAAATTTAGCACAACTTTTCACCCTCAGACAAATGGTCAATCTGAAAAGACCATTTGGACACTTGAGGGAATGCTTAGGGCATGTGTTATGGATTTTAAAGGAGCTTGGGATGAACATTTGCCATTGGTTGAATTTTCTTACAATAATTCGTACCATTCGAGCATTCAAATGGCTTCTTATGAATCACTGTATAGGAGGAGATGTAGAACTCCTATATGTTAGCATGAAGAAGGAGAAAGAAAACTAATAGGACTAGAGTTAATTTAGATGACAGTTGACAAGGTTAAGTTAGTTAAACAAAGGCTTAAAGCGGCCCAGGATAGACTGAAAAGTTACGTTGATGCACATCGAAAAGAGATGGAGTATGAAGTCGGTGAAAAAGTCTTCCTTAAGACGACTCCTTAGAAAGGGGTCATGAAGTTTGGCAAGAAGGGCAAGTTAAGTCAAAGATATATGGGTCCCCATGAAATTCTTGAGAAGATTATACCGCTAGTCTATAAGTTGGCGTTGCCACCAGAATTGTCATGGATACATGATGTCTTTCATATGTCCATGTTGATGAGATGTAGATCAGATCATGCTCACATTATTCAGACCACCGAGGTTCAGTTAAGAGATGATCTGAGTTATGAGGAGATTCCAGTAGAGATCTTGGACACTAAGAAAAAGGTCTTCAGGAACAAGACGGTTCAATTAGTAAAAGTCCTGTGGAAAAACCAGTCTATAGAAGAGGCCACGTGGGAGCCCTTGGAAGCCATGAGGGAGAAGTATCCACAACTCTTCAATGACTCAGGTAATAATTTAGAGGACGAAATTATCTTAAGAGGGGGAGAAATGTTGTCCCTGGGAAATTTTTTTATATAAATAAGCATGATTAAATTAATTTAGGGTTATGCTAGATTAAATTATGTTGGAGTTAATTAGCATGTTAATGTGAGTAAGATATTATGTTATACGTTAAGGGAAATTTTAGAATGATAAGACTTTATAAGGGGCATTGTTGGAACATCAATTAAGTTATAATGTCTTAAAGCATTGAATGAAGGGCAAAATAGGAAGAAGAAATTGTAAGCTTGTGTTTTAGAAGACAAAAACATTGGTGAAGAAGAAGAGAAGAGAGAGAAGACGAAAAGTAAGAAAGAAGGGAG
>JANSVA010000218.1:52474906-52485003 GCA_025504915.1 Erythroxylum reticulatum | reverse complement strand
GGGGGTTGTGTGTTTTCTCCTGACGATAAGATATTGACTGCTTCGATCCCAAATGAGATCAAATTGATGGGCCCCAATTGGTCAATCATCTGGCCAGCACTCGACCCTACTTCTACCCCACCATAAAAAACAACAACCTTTTTCTATTTTCTTGTATTAAAATATTGAATATTTCCGTTGAAGTCAAATTCAATGCTTCTTTCTTCTTCTTCTTCTTATAACGATAATAATTAATTACAGATTTATGTCGAGACAATTAAAAATAAAAGGAATTAAGATTGATTATCAATAATCTGATAATTCTCATAATAATAAAGATAAAATTATTGAATAATGTTTTTGAAAAATTTTAAGTAATGTATTAAATAAAAACTTCTTGTTTATATTAATTAGGCCTTATTTAATAAACAACTTATCATCTATTTTTTAGTTGATTAAAATGTTTTAGCTGACATAATTCAAACAGTTGATAGATATATTTAGTAATCAACAAATTAATTTAGTTAGTTGAGTAAACTCAATTAGCTAATTTTGAAAAATCTTTTGAATAGTAGCGTTTTGTTGTATACGCGAAAATTTAATATGAAAAAGTTTAATTGTCCCCTAATCTGCGTATACCTGAAACTGGGTGTCAAACTCGATAATTATCCCCTAATCTGCGTATACCTGAAACTGGGTGTCAAACTCGTTGCTTTCTGAAATTGAGAGAAACTGGAAGAGAGTCACTGAAATAGAAGAAACAGATAAACCCCATTTGATGGTTTTCTTCACCTAGGATTTACCCCAGGAGCCACCTCTCTGTTTATCTACGTTTCTCTGTTGTAGCAACTCTGTTGATGCTCCAGCTCAAAAGTGTGCTCTTTGTTTCTTCCCTTTGTCCTTCTTTGGCTGTTGTCTCAGCTACTCTTCTTTGCAGTTTTCTTTCGATTCCCACAAGTAGTTTTAGCTGTTTGATTACGTGGACATCACGATAACACACTCTACTGAGATTTTATTCACTTTTTTTTTATGTATTTCTTCTTCCCTCCTTTCCCCACTATTGAGGGCAAAGAAGTGGCTTTGGTGTTTTGATCGATAAAAAGCCGTCTGTACAATGCTGGAGATAAAAACAACTTATTTTACTCGGCCATGTACCAGACTTTTGAGTTTTGTTTATTAAGAAATATTAAAATATAATATTTATATTTTAATAAATTTTTTAAAATTATATTCTTAAAAGATATTTTACAAATAAACAATTAATACAAAATAATTAATGTTATCAAACATCTTTAATAAATAATTGATATTATCTACTGATCAAATTAGTTGATATAATTTGCTATTAAATAACTGCTGATAAAATTAAGTAACAACTAATACAATCCACTAATTATAAAATAAGACCTTAATATCAATTTCTTACAAAATAATGATTAATTATTTGATCATTTAGATTGTTATTAAATAAAATTCCCCGCTAGATCTTAACAAAACTGTATTTATAACACACTAATTGTATGTAATACTTTGCATCCAAAAAAAAAAAAAAACTGTATGTAATACTAGAGAGAAATTCTGAAAAGAGAAAAGTAATTATAATTATTACTTTCACTTTCGAGATTATTATCAATTATTGAACATGGAAGCCGCCAATTAAGCTTAAGCGTCAGGGAGGTTGCTGTCAACATGCTGACTACATTCATCTGTACCCTTTTCCTTTCAGAAAATATCTGCAGCGGAAAAAGAAATATGCAGAGAGACTATTTTCTGCGATTTATGATCATTTTGGAGCACAAAAGGAATGAAAATCACAACGCCCATTCATCTAGTCGCATCAACAGACTATTAGAAGAGGTGGGGGCTTGGGATTGGTGGGTTTGCATAACACAAGCATGACATCTGAAGCGTAATGATCCCTTTCTATCTTTTTGATACTTATGCTCGTTGTGGTCCCCACACCCCATTCCGTGTCAACGTGTCACCATTTCTAGTTTCTCTCACACATGTCGACTCATCAATGGGTCCATAACCCTTTTCCTCTCACCTAGAAAATCCAAATTACGCTTTCACCCTTTAACCTTATCATGTGCTCAAATGTGATTGGTCCTTCCGAACTTCGTAAGGTCACTGAATCGCAGTCAATCCGATCCTCAATGCCCATTTAAAAGGAATGGTCATGCCACTTGCAAACAATATTAAAGCCAAAACTCTTTTACCGAGGAAAAAAGCCAAACTCTGACAGAACAGAATCTACTTATATGACATGTTCTTCTCCCAGTCTGAGGTCGCATTTTCTCATCAGTTTCACTGCTAACTGAAAACCCAGAACCGTGGTTGCACCAATGGAAAGCACCGACTCGTCCGCCGGTTCACAGCAACAACCGAACCTACCACCTGGGTTCCGTTTCCACCCAACCGATGAAGAGCTTGTGGTTCACTACCTCAAGAAAAAGGCAACCTCTGCCCCTCTCCCGGTAGCAATTATCGCTGAAGTTGATCTCTACAAGTTTGATCCATGGGAATTACCAGGTACGTATGTGTAAGGCGTGTATGGTTTCTGGTTTAGTCGTCGTCGTTGTTTTTACGATAAATTGTGGATATTAAAGATGAGTTCTTGGTCTGAGAAGTGATGGGTTTTCGTTTGATTTTCAGCTAAGGCTACTTTTGGCGAGCAAGAGTGGTACTTTTTCAGTCCTCGTGACCGGAAGTACCCTAACGGAGCGAGGCCGAACAGGGCAGCGACTTCGGGGTATTGGAAGGCTACGGGAACTGATAAGCCGGTGTTAACATCAGGTGGTACTCAGAAGGTTGGTGTTAAAAAGGCACTTGTTTTCTACGGTGGAAAGCCACCCAAAGGGGTTAAAACCAATTGGATTATGCACGAGTATCGGTTGGCTGATAACAAAGTCAGTAACAAGCCACCAGGATGTGACCTGGGGAATAAGAAAAACTCCTTAAGGGTAGTGATCATTCACTTTTGTATGGCTTTTGATATTGGGTTTCTTTTGTCTTTTCATGGTACTTGAGGAGTCATTGCTTAATATCAACAGGCGGTGGTTCTCACGATTTATTCTTTTTTTTCCTAGCTTGACGATTGGGTGCTTTGTCGAATATACAAAAAAAACAACTCGCACAGACCAATGGATCATGATAAAGATGATTCAATGGACGATATGCTTGGCTCAATTCCACCATCCTTATCGGTTTGTAGCCACCAGAGCACTAGACTACAGCTTGCGAAGGGCCCAACGTTTGGGGCATTGCTTGAAGGCGAGCAGAACTTTTTTGAAGGAATAATGAGCTCAGATGGAACCAACAACACTAACTCTGTGCCACAATTGGCCTCTTCACTTTCCAAACCAGAGCTCTCAATGCTTCCTCTCAAAAGGACACTCCCATCGCTTTATTGGCCCGACGACAACGACGCCGCCGGCGCTTCATCAGGCAAGAGATTTCAAGGGGAAAACGACGATGGAGGTGCTGTGAGGACTGGTGGGAATGGTTCCATAGCCTCTCTGCTTAGCCAATTGCCTCAAACGCCTGTATTGCACCAACAGCCAATGTTCGGATCTTTGGGAGATGGATTACTCAGGCCACCTTATCAACTTCCAGGAATGAATTGGTACTCGTAATTCTTCTGCAGGTGGTCCGTATATATATACTATATATATACATAGGCATATGGTGCATACCTGCATATAACATATCCAGGCCTAAGTCATGAATTTTCTAGGTAGATTATAAGATTGTAAGCAGCCAAGACTAATGGTGTAATACTGATATGGTGGTGAGTTAGTTAAGATTAATGGGGTGTTGAGATTTTGTTTCTTAGGAACAGATTAGATAGATCACTGGTTGGCCTCGGAGTAGTTCCTCTGACAGCGAAGATTCTTCTACCAATTTCAAGTGAGACCATGGATACATCGAACATGTTTCCTCGGAAAAGTTATTTCATAGTCCAACAACCTATATAATTCGTTCTTCAAAGCAGAGATGTCACACCAGGAAACAAAATAAAAAGGAAAGTGGAAGATAGGGAGAGAGAGAAAGAGTGAAATTGATGTAGAAATTTTTTTAAAAAAGTTGAAGAATATGGATATATTTTACTTTAAGATATACCTTTAACCTAGTATAGAAGTTTTTCCACCTAGGAATATATAAGCCTTGCTTAGTTATTTTAAGAAAAATAGCATTTATGATTTGGGTGCTGTCTATGCGTTTTCATCTTATTGGACCATCGACACAAGCATATTGTATATGGATCGCATGCACGCAGTTAAATAACTCCAATCTTCCACTTCGGAGATGGCATACATTGTGGCTTATATTCTTTTGCATTCTATTTCAGTTTAATGAATTTCTTAATTATGTAATGGCTTCCTAGAAGTAAAAGGTTATAGATGTTTCTTTCTTCTATATTCAATTCTTGTCATGTATGATCTCCTTCACAATCTCTTAAGTTTACCAATCTTCTATAACAAAACAAGCTGTAACAAAGAAGTGAAAATATGATGATTACTCAGAAGTTTATGAAACGAGAAATAGAGATTAGATAAATAAACTGGATCAACTATATCTAATTTCTACTTCTCATGCTCCCAGGATTTCACCAGCTGTATATTTTTTCTTTTCTTTCAAAACAAGGAAAAAGAAAATTATATCTTCCATCTTGCATAAGTAAGTAATGATATATATCTTGTTCGAATGATTGTATTTGTGGTTGATCATCCTAAGCAGCCTCTACATTATCAGTTGAAGATGTGTAGCATTAGTCTTTAGGAACATTTTAATAATAAATAAGGGAGAGGAACAGAAACAAATTCAATAATATGCATGATTCTCCATTACTATTTGCGGCTTGATCTTGTTATAGTCGTCATCTCTAATCATCAAACAATTTTTGTTTCTCTTTGTTTGTGGATAATTCTATCTGCAATCATTAATCCACTCATTTAACAAGGTTTTAATGCGCAGTGATTTACAGATGTAAATTTAAGCTCCTACATGTTTATAGTGCAACTAACTCTTACATATCTGCTTACACCTGTAATTAATTATAACCATCGTTGTTACAACTAGGATTTTATATTTGGTAAAAATAAACTGATCAAATTGGCATCCCAGGCAATCGAACAAAATTAAATTGTCGTATATGGACCGGATGATCCCAAAACAAATAAAAGCTTCTGAGAGAAAATGAAGGTTACTGACATTTGTGCTTTCTTGCGCCCTTTTGTTAGAATATTACGAAAGGATGTGACTTAGGGATTAAGGCTTTTAGGAGGATTATAGAATGGAAACAAAAATAGAGAGGATGAGTGAGAGAAATTAGAAATTATAGTCTTTTTCAATTAATAACTGCAAGTTTTGGTTGGACACATCTCTTTCTTGAAAGATACTCATGAATAGTCCTATTATGGGGATTTCGTCAGCTTTCATGTATGGACAGTCGAAGAAGTGCACATGAGAGCTCATGCACCCACATAAAGGATCAAAAACTGAAAGCACATTTACCTTTCGCTATTTCTCTTCTCTGAAAAACAAGCACTAATCTTTGAGATCAAATTTTGTATTGAATATTTTTACATAATTTCCTCCGATAAGAATACAAAAGATATTTGAAGGGATCGGTGTCATTTTCACTGATTTGGAAGATAAGACATAGCTAAGTATATTCCATGACCTCTAGAGAGGTCACACTAATTGACAATAAGAGGCTACCTCACAAATGACTTTTGCTCTTTGCTCAGTATACGGGACCATCTCGCTGTCATCGAATGGAATCATTATCTTAAAACCACACACAATTAAAACCATCTCTTTAATTGCATTACCTTTCTAAGGAAAGCGTACAAACCAACTTTACGAGATATTCTATATTACTGTTACCTAATTTTTGGTATACAAAATGAATTGTGTCATCAAGTGCGTGTTATATATATATTTTATAATAAGGATATGTGTATATATATATTTATGTATGTATGTTCCCCGAGTCCACTTGTGTATAGATGACGCTAAGCTTTGATAGAGCATATAAGTAATCTTTGCAAATGCTGATTCTGTTACAATAACATAAGAGGACTCGACTTGCGTCATTACAACCGTAGATTTTCAGTTACATAAACGTCAGTATCTTTAATGACATATTTATCTCCAGTGATAATCTTCATGGCTTGAGAAACATAGAAGTTCCAGAACTTGCGTATGCTTGTGAATGATAGGTAACAATAGAGAGGGATGAGGATCGCCTATATATGGGTGGGGTATTCTTGAATGAGCAGACATTATCAAGGTTTTAGGTGGAATAAAAGCTAATCCTTGTGAATGTTAAATGGACAGACATTAATGCGGTTCTATCCTTTCATCAATGAACCTACCAAAAGAATGTGACATTTTGTTGATGAACCAACTGATATTCTTAACAATACTTGAAATTCTTTATAGCAGGAAATAGAGACCAATTAACATCTGAATTGGATTCAATCAGTAAAGTTGACAAATGGGTTACGAGTTGTTATTGACATAAAAACAGCATGGCCCGGTGCCCGAGTCCTGACTGACTCATTTGTGTAATCCAGCACACAGCTTTCCTGTAAGTTTTATTTATAGGGCATTTGCTATGCATAGGGTTGCTTAGTATGACCTTAATCAAAGATTAAGCTAGGACCCACATTGCTAAATATGTGTTCTCGGTGCTTTATGATTTGGTTGTTGGATGCAATAAGTCGGTTGGGCTTCAAAAATTGGATTCTTTGGTAATGTCCAGCCATGAAACTAACACTCGCTGAAACCCATACAGGATCTTTAGACCATATGTCTTCTAACATAATTCATCCATATGAGATCTTATATTTGGAAATCCGATGCATAATGATTTAATATATCAATAATATTATATGCATCTTGTAAAGTGAGTACTTAAACAATTATTCATTAGAAAATGTTAATTTGATTTTAAAACCAATTATTTACAGATATCATAGCACAAAATAATTTTTCAACCTAATCTAGAATATCAAAAGCATATAGGGAATACAAGACATGTATACATATGCCCATTAACTTTTTAATAAAAAAACACATCTTATTTGCTAGTAAAACGAAATTAAAAAAAATTTCCTTTCAATTCAGCATTATTTATTTATATTCATGGACGCTAATTTTCAGAAAAATTCTTTTGAACAATTGTACTAAATATTACGCCATCAATGTAAAGTAACTCAACGGAATCATTCTATATCAAAGTATAACCACAGCTTTTGGTACACATATTAATGTTAATAGTTACATGTGATGGAGTAACTACACTAGATGCATGCTGTGATGTAAATCACTAATAACCCACCAAGCTTCACTCAGATTCAAAAGAAATCAAGTAAAGATTGAAGACAGAAGGCTAGTATGAGATGGTGTCTGAAGAACTACGAAGAGAGAAGAGGAGAGATTCTCGATACTTCCTACAACAGAGACAAAAAAAGTAATTGAAATTAAACATCCACACGTGACATAACTGATAGGAACTAAGTAGTCAAAGCATAGTCGTATCATACATGTCTGAAGCATAACTCAAAACAGTGTCATTTACAGCATAAGGATTTAAACACTATCATGTTATTAATAACTAAAGCAGAAACAAAATGTAGTTGAGAAAGGCAAAGTACGCAGACCAAAGGCTGAAGAAGCTATGGCTAGAATTGATGCTGAACAGTGGAAGGAAGCTTATAAAAAGGAGTATTCTTCCTTAATGAAGAATAAAACATGAATTTTGGTACCTAGACCTCCTAAAGTCAAATTGATGGAAAACAGATGGTTATTCAAATTAAAAGAAGGAATAACAGAAGCTGAACCAAGAATCTACAAGGCAAGACTTGTAGCTAAGGGGTATATGCAGAAAGAAGGGGTTGACTACAAAGAAATATTCTTACCAGTAGTCAAATTTAAAATAATCAGACTTATTCTAGTGCTAGCTACTGTCTATGACTGAGAAATCTATCAAATGAACTTCAAGACAACCTTCTTATATGGAAAGCTAGAGGAGACTATCTACATGAAACAACCAGTTGGTTTTGTAGATAATAAGAAATCTAATCATGTCTGCCTACTTCAGAAGTCCATGCATGGGCTAAAGCAAGCACCTAGACAATGGAACAAAAAGTTCCATGAAATAGCTAGTGAGATGAATTTTTTTAGAAGTGCCTATGATTACTGCTTATACTACAAGGACTTAGAAGAGACAAAACCCATCTTCATGTTAGTCTATGAATTATTGCTAGAAAGGAGCTAGGTAGAATAATTGAGGTAAAAACCAATCTGAGCAAATACTTTGAAATAAAAAACCTTGGAGAGGCTCAGAAGTTGCTAGGGATGCAAATTATAAGGAATAGGAGGGAAGAGAAACTATGGTTGAATCAAAAAGTTACATCCGAAAGGTCTTAGGTCAGTTTAATATGGAATTGACAAAACCTACTTCTATTCCTATAAGTCCGCATCTTCAGATGATTGCAGATAAGTGCCCCTAATCTGAAGAAGAGAGGAAGGCTATGCTAAAATACCCCTATGATGTTGGAGTTAGTAGCATCATGTATATGATGGTTTGTACCATACCTGATCTTGCTTATGCTATTAGCATTTTAAGCAAGTTTGTGTCTAATCCTGGCCTTGAGCATTGGCAACGACTGAAGAATGTCTTCAGATACCTTGCTGGAACCCTAAGCTATAGACTGTGTTTCACTAAGACTAAGCTAGCTAAAAATAATATTCTAAGCCTACATAGATATGTAGATGCGGACTACGAAGCAGATAAAGTCACAAGAAAATCAATGTCTGCATACTATTTTACACTAGCAGGAAACACAATAAGTTGGAAGGTATAAAAACAATCAGTTGTATCCCTCTCAACTACAAAAGCAAAATTTTATATAATCATAGAAGAGGTAAAATAATTAACATGGCTATCAGGCATCCTAGAAGAAATTAAAGCTAACCTAGCTACAACAGTAATATTCATAGACAATCAAAGTGCGTTGTACCTGAGCAAAGACCCCGTCTTGCATGAGAGGTCCAAGCACGTTGTCATTAGACTTCATTTTATGAGGGATGAGATAGCTCAAGGCTTCTTTAACCTGGAAAAAATCAAAGGTGAGTTAAACCCTTTGGATTTTGGAACCAAAATACTAACATAAAAGAAGTTCATATTTTGCAGGGATTACTTACAGATCGAGGAAGCCCCTTGACTTCGAAGGAAGATTTGATTGAACTCACCGAAGTGGAAAAAATTAGGGTTTCGGGTATTTCAAATCACTCTTGAGTTTTTTTTGGTCCTAAGTCGAAAATTGGAGTAGGAGGGAAAGTTTGATGTAAATCACTAATACCCCACCAAGCTTCACTCAGATTCAAAAGAAATCAAGTAAAGATTGAAGACAGAAGGTTAGGATGAGATGGTGTCTGAAGAACTACGAAGAGAGAAGAGGAGAGATTCTCGATACTTCCTACAGCAGAGACAAAAAAAGTAATTGAAATTAAACATCCACACGTGACATAACTCATGACAGGAACTAAGTAGTTAAAGCATAGTCGTATTATACATGTCTGAAGCATAACTCAAAATAGTGTCGTTTACAGCATAAGGATTTAAACACTGTCATGTTATTAATAACTAAAGCAGAAACAAAATGCAGTTGAGAAAGGCAAAGTACGCAATCCAAAGGCTGAAGAAGCTATGGATAGAATTGATGCTGAACAGTGGAAGGAAGCTTATAAAAAGGAGTATTCTTCCTTAATGAAGAATAAAACATGGATTTTGGTACCTAGACCTCCTAAAGTCAAATTGATGGAAAACAGATGGTTATTCAAATTAAAAGAAGAATAACAGAAGCTAAACCAAGAATCTACAAGGCAAGACTTGTAGCTAAGGGGTATAGGCAGAAAGAAGGGGTTGACTACAAAGAAATATTCTCACCAGTAGTCAAATTTAAAAGAATCAGACTTATTCTAGGCTAGCTACTGTCTATGACTGGGAAATCTATCAAATGGACGTCAAGACAACCTTCTTATATGGAAAGCTAGAGGAGACTATCTACATGAAACAACCAGTTGGTTTTGTAGATAATAAG
>JANSVA010000218.1:52455796-52466019 GCA_025504915.1 Erythroxylum reticulatum | reverse complement strand
CACCTCTGTCATATCTAACAAACCTTACTATCTAAATTACTCCACAAATAACAAAAACACAGTAGCTAATCTTAACAAATCAACCACTACCAAACCTAAATATAATAGAGAACTAGGCAAGTGATATAAGTGTGGGGATAGGTATTTCCCTGGGCATCAATGCAAACTTAAACAACTTTTTCATATGCTAATTGACGATATTGAAGATGAAGAATCTCCAGAGGAAACTACAGAAGAAAGGGTAGAGGTTACTATGGAAGAAATTAACAATGGAAATGAGGATGCAGTAATTCAATTAAATGCACTAAGTGGGAAATCCTTACTTAATGCCTTTCGAATTAAGGGAATGGTAGGAAACCAAGAGACTAGTGTTTTAATTGACATTGGAAGTACTCATTCTTTCATATATGAGACTCTAGTGAGAGTGCTTAATTTGCTGACTGAAAAAATCATACCGCTAACTATCACTGTTGTTAATGGGGAAAAGGTGACTTCTACCCACAAGGTTAAGAAATTTTGTTGGGAGATGCAAAGACATAAATTTTGTGCAGACCTAAAGATACTCAGTTTGGGAGGCCGTGGCTTAGTTTTGGGATTGGATTGGGTGGAAGCTCACATTCCAATTTATTTTGATTTGAAATCCAGAGAAGTTACTGTGAACAACGATAAAGATATAGTTGTTTAAAAGGTTAGAAGGAGCTCCAAACTTTTCAACTTCTCGAAGGAAAAAGGGTCCAGAAATTTTTCGAAAATGGAATCAAGGGCATGACTGGACATGTATTTCTTTTAATTAAAGAGAAGGAACTTCAGGAAGTCAATCCCCACCTAACTGCACTCTTGGAAGAATATAGTGATGTTTTTGCAGAACCGAAAGGCCTACCTCCTCACAGGGTCTTAAACCATCAAATACCACTAAAACCTCACTCAAAACCTCTCAACCTACGACCATACAGATACCCCTACTTCCAGAAAATAGAAGTGGAAAGGTTTGTTCATGAAATGTTAGAAGCCTCAATAATACAGCCCAGTCACAGTCCCTATGCTTCTCCAGCCTTGTTAGTAAAAAAGAAAGATAGAATATGGAGGTTTTGCGTAGACTATAGAGGACTCAACGACATCACCATCAAAGATAAATTTCCTATTCCTATAGTAGAGGACTCAACGACATCACCATCAAAGATAAATTTCCTATTCCTATAGTAGAGGATTTGATGGATGAGCTATATGGGGCTGCGATCTTCTCCAAGATTGACTTGAAGTATGGCTACCACCAAATCAGGATGGCAACAACAGATACTCACAAAACTACTTTTGGGACTCATCAAGGACATTATGAATTCCAGGTGATGCCCTTTGGTCTCACAAATGCCCTTGCAATGTTTCAAGCATTGATGAACCAGGTATTTGCAGCTTTTCTACTCAAATTTGTTATTGTTTTCTTTGATGACATCTTAGTGTATAGTCCTGACCTAGCAACTTATAAAGAACACTTACGGATTGTACTGCAAACATTGAGACAACAACAATTGTTTGCCACAAAAGAAGAAATGTGCTTTTGGTGTTGACAGTGTGGAATATTTAGGACACTTTATATCCAGAGAAGGAGTGGTTACTAATCCTTCAAAGATACAAACAATGTTGGATTGGCCAACACCAACTACTGTCAAATCCCTAAGGGGTTTCCTAGGCCTCACTGGTTATTATAGGAAGTTCATTAAGAACTATGGATGGATTTGCAAGCCTTTAACCACGCTACTAAAGAAGGACCAATTTCGTTGGGAGCAAAAAGCTGAACAAGCCTTCCAACAACTGAAGGAGGCCATGATAATAGCTCTAGTGTTAGCTTTCCCAAATTTTCAAGAACCATTCATCTTGGAAATGGATGCCAACAACTGGGGAATTGGAGTAGTCCTAATGCAAGGAAAAAAGGCCTATTGCCTACTTCAGCAAAGCCCTTTGTCCTAGGAACCAAAACCTATCTGTATATGAGAAAGAACTACTGGCAATTACTGTAGCTGTAGACAAATGGCAACATTATTTAGAAGCTACATCATTCATTATTAGGACTGATCATTACAGTTTAAAATATCTTCTGCACCAAAAGATACAAACTCAGATGTAGAAGAAGAGTCTAACTAAACTCATGGGCCTAAATTATACAATCCATTATATGAAAAGGCAACAAAATAAAGCAAAAAATTCTCTGTCCCGCAAGTATGAATCAGAGGAAGTAGAACTACAGGCCTTATCTACGACTCAACTACAATGGAAAAAACAACTAGTGACAAGTTACAAAGGAGATACTGAGGTTCAACAAGCTGCTCTAGTGGCCCTACAAGATGTTTAAGGGACTACTCCCTACATCTTCAATGGAGGAGTTCTAAGGTACAAGGGACGTTTGTATGTGGGAGCAGCAGGCAATCTCAAGGAAGCAATATTATAGGAAGTCCACTCATCCTCAACAGGGGGTCACTCAAGGTTTAAGGCTACATATCACAGGCTCAAACAACTCTTCTATTGGTCAGGGATGAAAAGTAAGTTGATGGCTTGCATACAAGCATGTGATAATTGTAAAAAATGTAAGCATGAAAATGTTCCCTACCCTAGTTTATTACAACCTATTCCTATACTTAAGGGAGCTTAGAAACAGATATCAATGGATTTCATAAAAGGGCTTACGAATTTTGAAGGCAAGAATGTTATTATGGTGGTAGTAGATACTTTTACAAAATATACACATTTCCTAGCTCTATCTCACCCTTTCACAACTTCAGATGTGGCAAAATTATACATGTAAGGAGTATATAAATTACATGGGATTCCTTAGTCAATTATTTCAGATAGGGATAAGATATTTTGTAGCCTATTGTGGAAAGAATTATTAAAAAATATGGGCACACACCTCAAAATGAGCTCATCATGCTATCCACAAACAGATGACCGAACGAAATGGGTAAATCAGTGTTTGGAGACATACCTGAGGTGCATGACACACCAGCATCCTAAGAAGTGGCACAAATGGCTTCACTTAGCCAAATGGTGGTATAACACCAACTTCCACAACACCATCCACACCATGCCATTCCAAGCTTTGTACGGGTACCCTCCACCATCATAGGCTGCAGCCTTGGAGTTACCTTCGTCAGTGGAGAGCATTAATCTTTATTTAGCTTCATTGTTGAAAGCATGCGTTGACGTTCTTCTAAATAAAGATTAATGCTCTCCACTGACGAACAGCTTCTCAAGGCCAAAGATCGAATGAAGTGTTAGGTGGATAGAGGAAGGACCAAGATAACCTTTGAAGAAGGAGATCTAGTATATTTAAAGTTGCTAGGAAAAAATAAAAAATAAAAGAAAAAATAAAAAATTGAGTGCTAAATACTACAGCCCTTATCGGATAAGGAAGAAAATGGTAGTTGTGGCGTATAAGCTAGATCTACTAGCTAGGAGTCTCATTCACCAAGTGGTTTATATGTCGTTGTTGAGAAAGACGTTAGGGTTTGGAACGACACCAACCACATTGAAGACAGCATAACACCACGAGAAGACCAATCCAACACTGTGATTGAGAGGCGATTCATAACTCGAAAAAACCCAGATGTGTTGAAGTGGCTCGTATAGTGGAAGGATCGCAAAGTAGAGGAAGCCACGTGGGAAGATCCTCGCTATATTCAAAGCCAATTCCCAAATTTTAACCCTTGAGGTCAAGGGTCTTTCTAAGGGGAATGGAATGTTATGAACCAACTATGGGACTGGACTTATGAAAACAACTAATAAGATTGGAGGCCCATGAACGAATCAAGGACTGACGTTATAAGCATCATTTTGTTTCTGTAATTGTTTGTTTGTTTTTTATCCTTAGTTATATGGTTACAACAAATGTGAGAGTATATGTCGACATACTTGTCCTACACAGAGGACATAACAAACATTACAATATTCTCTATCATTTTATTCTTTACTCTTCTTATTCTTCTTCTTCTTCCTCTATGCTTCTGCTTTCTTCCATTCCTTCTTCTCCTCTTCTGTCATCCCTGAGAGCCAGTTGGTAACTTACAAAATTGTTTCATCGATATCACTATTGAGAAACATTATCTTAACATCTATTTGATGTAATTCAAGATCAAAGTGTGCCACAAGTACCATTATAATCTCAAAAGAGTCTTAAAAAAAAAAGATGAGAAAGTTTCTTCATAATATATGCCTTCTTCCTTAGTAAAGCCTTTTGCAATAAGGCAAGCCTTATATCTTTCCACATTGGCTTTAAATCCTTTTTTGGTCTTAAATATTCATTTATGACCAATGGGTTTTACACCTTCAGGCAGTAAGATAAGATCTCAAAAATCATCATCTTTCATGGAATTAATTTCCTCATTCATGTCATTAATCCACTTTTGAGATTTAGAACTTTTAATGACTTTGTGAATTTTGATTGGATCATCTTTTACTATGTCAATGTCCATATTATATAATTAAAGAAAGACAATATAATCATTTAAAATCGTACGTCTCCTCTCTCTTTATTGGATCTTTTTAATGGTCTTTATTCATGAGGTTGTTGGGTTTATTTTTCAGAAATATTCAACTGATGTTAATTAGGGATGTTTTTAACATCATGTTATTGCTCTAGAGTTTATTCTTGAACAATGTCAAGAATAATAACCTAATCATGGTCAATAATAATTGTAGGAAGATAAATGAATTCCTCTTTAAAGAAAAAGTCTTTAACCTTACCTTCTTATTCAAACTTAACAAAATTAAGGAATTTGACATTTCTCATATAAAAAATATATTTACTTATGGGATCTTAAAAATTTGTAGTCTTATGACCATATAGAGTATCTAACGAAATAGCTACTGATTGTTCTTGATTTTAATTTTCTTTTTGTTTGGCCTATAAATCCTCGCCTTAGCTGGATAACATCAAATATGAAAATGCTATAAGGGTTTTTAATCGTTGTCTTACCTAGAATTTTATTGAGAATATAAGCTGCAATTTTCAATAGCTCACCCTAGAGTTAATCTAGTAAGGTAGTTGGAATAATTATACTCATTATCATGTCCTTTAATGTTCTATTTCATCTTTTGGCAACATTGTTTATGATAAGGCTCCTTACCATAGTGTGTTGTGGGACAATACTACATTTTTCTAGAAATTTGGCAATTGGTCTTGGACATTATTCTCCTGAATCATAACATTTGTCATAATATTTACTATTATGGTTAGATCAAGTGCTTTTAATCCTTTTACCAATTTAATTCTCAACCTCTGGTTTGAAAAGTTTGAACATGTCCAATGCCTATGACTTCTCATGAATAAAATAAAGATACATATAATGTGTCTAATCCTCTATGGACATAATAAAATATTTTTAGCTATTTCATTAAGGTATAGGAAATGGCTCATAAGTATTTATATGGATTAGTTTTAAGACGTCTAAAGATCTTTTGGACCTAATCTCCTTATGTTTATTTGTTTCCCTTTAATACACTTAATACAAACTTCAAGATTTGATAGATCAGGTGGATCAAGAATTCCATCTAACATAAGTCTTTCAATTAATTGTTTAGATATGCATCCTAAATATTTATACCATAATAAAGAAAATTTATAATTTATTTATTTTCTTTCAATATCCTATGAATCATGCAAAGATTTATTAGATGAGGCAACTTAGCAAGTAAGTATAGGTTATCATATTTTGATAAAGAACTATAACATATAAGTTTTGAATCATAAAAATGAACTCTACCTAAATATGGTACAATGTAATTCTTTTTCCAAATCTAAGTAATATCTAATCCTAAATGATAACCTAAACATCCCTACTAATCACCCATATAGATTTATCTTTCACCATTATTAGGTTTTTAATTACTTAAATAACCCTACTTAGACACACTTATGTAGTAGTAACATCGTAATCTAACCACCAAGTATGTCTAGGTATTGAAATCAAATTAACTTGAGAGAAAACTAAAGAAAGAATTGTACCTTTCTTTGCATGCCAATTAAGATATTTGGTACACTCCTTGTTCTTATGAGAATTCTTTCCATAAAAGTGGCAAGAAAATTCCTTAATCTGTTGTTTTTGCTCCTTATGCTGCTTCTTTGTTGGTACAATACCAATAATTTGTTTTTCTTTCTTAATAGCCTTTAGAGGTGGACTCCAAATGAGCACTTTTAACCGTCTCTTACTTTAATCTCATTTTTGCTTGCATACAATATGAAATGAGCTCATTGAGAGATTGTTTCTCTTTTGACAATTGCAATAAACTTTAAATTGGTCGAATTATGTGGGAAGAAAGACCAAATGCACAAGCAAGCCTTCAAAAAGATGTAACTTTAGTGCATTTAGTTTTGAAGCAAGATGAGATATTTATAGAATGTAGTCCCTGATGTTCCCATTATCTTTATCTTTTATGAAAACAAAACTTGCTTCCTCTTTTTTGTTTTAACAAAACGATTCTCAATTTCTTTAAGGAATAATTTGATGTCCTTCTTTTGAACATTGTGTCCTAAAATATTTTTCTAATTACAAATTTTATAATCATAAGACTTATGCGATTTTGGTGTTTATACTTCTCTTAGTTCCTGTTATCATTAGCGAAACTTTTATTTGTAAGAGTAGAGGATCGCTCAATTTGAAGAGTAAGATCTAGATCTGTGTAGCTAAGAACAATCATGAAATTCTCTTTCTAGATATTAAAGTTTGTTACATTTAGCACAAGTTTAGAGTTTATGGTGGTATATATTGTAGCAGCTAAAGTATTTACTGAATAGAAAATAAAAGTAAAAAAGAAAAATACCTATAATTAAAATTTGAATGCAATATGATTAGCAAATTTAAATAACAACAACCTTATTACAATATTCCTAGCACAACATTAATATATTCTTTGGACGGAAATATCAATTTGTAAATGGTTCTTGTTGTACCGATCAATCATTGATAGTAAGTTCCTATTAAAATATAAACCTTTTTTTTTAACCAACCTATAATTTATATAGAAAGCCTAATAATTGTCACATACTTAACATTATATGTATGTTTGAATTTTGGCCAAATAAAAATCTTCCTTTGGACCAATTGTTGTCTTTATAAAATTCATTCACACATAGTCATCTTGATATTAGAGTTAACTAATCTATACAAAGAGGTTACTTTGGTAACGTATTGTTTTGATTTATGAATTTAAAATATCAATTATTAAACATTTAAAAACACAAATGCTAAATTTTGAATTTAGTTAGTTAGGTATTGAATTAATATTGTAGTTTTGTATTACTCCGGCCAATAAATCAAAACCATAAAGCTTATTAATCTTAGCTAAAATTGAAAAAAATCTTATGTTATAAACCTTAAAGATTTATATAAATGATAACTCTAATACTTGGTCAATCTTTAATACAAAAAATGACCTAAAAATATAAAACATAGATGGTTAATGCTCAACCAAACCAATGAATCACAACTTAATTTTGTTTTTTATTTTTTATTGATCCAAAAATTAAAACCATACCAGGAGACATAATCGTCAACATACGAAAAGAAATATGCATGACCAAAGAACAAGATTACACTGAAATCAAAATAATAAAAAATCTCAATAATCCAACATAATATATGCTCTGATACTACTTGTTGGATTTTAATATAAAATCTATAATATGAACCCATCAATCATGTTAGATATTATCAAGAATAAACTTGATCAAATAAACATACCTAAATATCTTAGAATAGACGTAACTGAGGTGTTGCAACTCCTTTTGACTTTTGGGCTTTTAAGAGATGTATATAGGTTATCTACCTTCCAATGATAGGATATCAAAAAAGAAACCTCTATACTCTTTCGGGGACTGTAACATATAGTACTTATTCCTAATTACCGTTATAAGTTAGGAATATAAATAATATTTTTACATATAAAACAACATATACTTAATTAGATGATTTAGGTTCATTAACCTAAAAATTTATTAGTTAACTTTGAATTTTAGGTCAAACCTTATAACAACTCATAACATATAATTATTAACATAAGTATATATAATAAGTCCATTAAAAATTCCAACATTATAATGTTTAGGTCAAGAGTCTATTTTGAATCTTAAAGTTTTTGTTAAAATATAACTTGAAGATCAACATTTCAAACCATTCAATTTAAACCCTAATACTTCTAGAACATTTAAAATAGGCCTTAAATAGACAAAAAGTTACATTTATGTCAATTTAGTGTCATATTAATGATGATATCGTATTTTTAAAATTTGAGAACGAATCCCGTTGTCATATGTATGTTATGTACATTAATAGATTTACTATAAATTTTAAAAATAAATTTAATTAATTTTTAATGTTAATTTTTTAGGTTAAGCTATTAATTTTAGGTTAATAATTTTTGCAACAGTATGTTAGATTAATTTAATAATTATAAGTGTGACCTATATTACTTTATTTTATTCTAATATAAAGTGAGCCCAAAATAATGGTTATTGGGCTTGCTAAAGGAAATTAGAGTCATTACGGTTACAAAATAAAGAAATCCTTTCCTCCCCCTTTAAGTTGAATAAATATTTACAGATATCAAAAGACATACGTTCTTGTACTATTGAAAAGAACGAAGAAAGGAAAGAAGGCAATAGTGGATATAGTTTTTGTGTAAAGAAGGGATTTACTAACAAGAAGAGATTACACGAGTGTGGATCAAGGTTAGTATTTTTCTCTTTTCTTTATAGCACTAATTTTAGGGTTTGAAGATGTTGAATTAATTGTGTCATAAATGTTTCTTGAGTGACTATGCTTGTAATATTGCTTAGAATGTTAAAATTTAGTTTACAGGTGGTATCAGAACCAAGTTATGACACTTTGATTTGCATTAGAGTTAACCATAAAATTATCAGTAGCGATTAATATTGCTTTAAAGTTATAGAAGATTGTTTATTGTTTCTGTTGTAATATCTCTATTAAGACTATCTTATTTCTCAGTTTTTGGATTTGGTTTCATCAATTGAACGATCATTTATAATAAAAATAAGAGATTGCAATGACATTACTTTCGCATATTTGTTTACTTGTTGTGTTTTAAATTGAGGTGGGATAACTATTAAATTGGGTTTTTAAAGATTAATATAAATCGATTCTAAAAACTATAGTGAACCACGTTTTCATTTTTCTGGAGCCTATCATTATAGGTTTATGTTGCATTAATTGTTTGCTGTCTGTGAATGAATTCTAAAAAAGCAAAAGGATTGGTGTTAAGTGCGTACATGCATTAATTATGGTTTGACTTAACTTTTAAAAGGAATAAAAGTTGGAGAGAAGAGTCTATGTGAGTGTGTAAAAAAAAGTTTTTGTGTGATCTATGACCAAAGTTTTGTTTTTTGTTTGCATTACTTGTTTATTGCAAATTTTGGAAAATGAAAAGTCAAAGAAAAGTCAAGGTTTTTGTGGGACCCACCATTAAGACATTAGATTTGTGTTGTAGTTATTGTTTGCAGCCTTATGAGTACCGTACCATTCCGAGCGGTTCCAGTCGAAACGTACTGTACCAGTCAAAAACTGGAACGATATGGGCCACTGGAGACGCGTCTGAAGCCACCAAAGACTCGTAACTGACCTGTGACAAAACCCAACGACCCGCCGAAGACCCGAGTTGGTTTTTTAAGATTTTCTGATTTCGAAAAATTCTTACTTAATTCAAATTTTTATTATGTTTTGGTTTATGGTTTTGGATGGATGATCCGATGATGCATGGTGTTGGAGTTGGTTGGAGTGTTGACAGTTTTTTGTGTTGTTGTTGGAGGATGATCTGATGATGAATTGGGTTGTGTATGAAATGAATTAGGATATGACTTGTGTATGAAATGAATTGGAGTGTATGATGATCTGATGATGGCATGATGCATGGATGACTTGATGTTGTTGGAAAATGTTGTGTATGAAATGAATTGGGTTGTGTTTGTGTATGAAATGAAGTTCTGAATATTGAATTGAATTGGTTGTTTTTGTTTATCTAAATTTTGAAATAAATGTCATTTTGTGTTGGTTAAAGGTTTGGTTCATTCATGTTGTTCGGTTTGGTATTTGGTTGGGAATAAGTCATGACTCATGAATCATGATAATTAAGGACATTTAAGCTAAGGTGTAAAAATAAGAAATTGTGAGTCCACAGTCCACACAAGACACAAGAGAGAGGAAATGAAAGTCTTTATATGA
>JANSVA010000218.1:52410462-52455696 GCA_025504915.1 Erythroxylum reticulatum | reverse complement strand
TACTGGAACGATAATGACTGAATTACGAGGAGTTCACCATATCTTAAATAATCGAGTCAAAGCAGCTATACAAAGAAGTCAGTGACACAGTGGGCAACTAAAAATCTAAAATGATGCCACTGAGACATAGTCCTAGAAATGGAAACCCTTTCATAAATATTACTGCAGGAATCAAAATAGAGCAAATGATGAAAAATTGAGGAATGGGGGAGAGTAAGACAAGAAATGGAAACTCATGTATTTATGATGAGTAGGTTCAATCATAATTTGAAGGGGAAAATGAGAATTCTTTCATCTATAACTCATTATCTAGTTGGCAGGAAAGCCACATTACATGCGTGAATGGTATAATTATAAGCATGTTAGCATTTGTTGAGTTTAGTGATTATGTCATAGATTAGTGGGATTAACAAATTCTCACTAGGAAAAGAATCGAGTCACCTATCAAGATGTATCAAGGTTCCAAAATTATGAACGAGTACCATAAGGAAACGGAAGTTGCTATGGTTATAACGAATATGGAGGTAGACCGAGAGGCAATAATGGCTCACTTCATTTATGGACCAAATTAAAAAATTAATAATGTTTTGGATCTATATTATTATATAGAGTTAGAGGATGCAATGTACATGGTCATGAAAGTAGAAAGACAACTTAAAAAAAGAACAAACTATGGAGTAAAGAGGATGACAAAGCTCCAAATAGCATGAAACATTCACACCACCAATGCCAGCATTAAGCAGAGAAAAAGTTAAAACCAATTCCACTTCAATAACTAAGAGTTGAGATATTAAATAATTTTAAGTGCTTTGAAAAAGGGTATATTGCTTCTCAATATTCCATTAAAACGTTGATGATTTTGCGAGAAGATGGAAAATATGTTTTCAAGATTAAAAAAGAGCGGAATGAGAATATTCCTAATTTAGAGGATGCTAGTAAAAATAAGTACATTAAAAGGCCTAAAAAGGGAAGAATGTTGGTCACTATAAGGGAATCGAGTTTGCATGCAAGAGAGGATGATGCAAATAAGTAACAAAAGAACCTCTTCTATACTAGATATGCCATTAAGGATTGGGTGCGTAATATAATCGTATATAGATGGAGTTATGCCAATATAGTAAGTATCGAGTTAGTGGAGAAGTTTGGGCTGTCAACTATAAAACAACCTAAACCCTACAACTTATAATGATCGAATGACAGTGGTATGGTTAAAGTCAGCAAGCAACTCCTTGTTTCTTCCTCGATTGGGAGGTACAAAGATGATATATTATGTGATGTGATGCATATACAATTTAACCACATTCTATTAAGGCATGATTAGCAATTTGACCAAACAACTATATAAGATGGATATAGGGATAGATACTAGATCAGGTGGGTGTTTAAAACAATGATACTATAAACTAACATTCATCCATTATCATATATGTTTCTTCTTTTGGCTCTACAAGATGGTCAACTGGGTGCTGAAGGGAATCCAGATAAATCAAAAATATATTTTCGGAACCATTTCTGTTGGAATGTTGTTTCTAATGGAGAAACTAAATTTTGCATGTGGCAATAGATGTTCGTTGAGGGTGTTAGGTCTTAGTGATGTGATATTAAAACTTCACCAGGCTTGAGATGTCTTACTTTAACTATATACTACTTCATCAAAATCAACAGCTTCTGGTATGAATATAATGAGGAATGTTGTTACTAAAACAAAAAGAGTAGCGTGCCAATAAATTTATGGACTTAGTTGCTGGGACTCAAGTATGGTTAGATTTAGGATTGAAAAGGAAAATAAAATATGAAAAATAAGAAGAAAAAGAAAAAGAAAAATTGAAGTGGACCTAAATAAATTCTATTTTAAACTCCAACCTAAAAAATCTCCAGCGTTAATTCTTTAGTTTTTAATACTAAGGGTCTAACAAAGTTAAAAACCAAATTCACAATCCAACAATGACCCTTTATTTCTTAACCTCTATACGAAATCCCAAGTACAATGACCAAAGATCTCAAGCCTAAAATTAGAAGACAAGTCCAAATTCTGTCATAGTCCCAGTTTACTAACTAGTCCAGTCTAATTCAAAAGCTAAAATCAAGGGTAAATCCAAATCCAAATCTAAATTTAGGTAAAATCACATCTAAATTCAATAAAACCCAATACTATGAAGCTTAAACCATTAGTCCATTTTCTTTTTCAACTCAAGTTGTTGCATTTTTACTTAAAAACTTTGTAAATTGTCCATTGTTTGAGGAACTTATCCACACAAAATCTGAAAGACATCCAAACAAAAAAATAATGATAAATTAAAAACCCAAACCGACAATTACCCATACAATCAAACCACAAACACGGTTCGTAAATGATGAAAGCAGTACACAAAACCTAGTAGAAAACAAAACCCACTTACCTCAATCGATGCATAAACGAAGACGCAAAAGGAAGAAGGGAACAAAGCTCACGAAGGAAGAAGGGAACCAAAGCACGCGAAGACATAAAACAAAAATGCAAAAGGGAACTAAAGTACGTAAAGGAAGAAGATGGATGAAAAAGGAAGAAGATAGATGGTGAGAAGGGAATTGAGGCCCGCACACAGCAACAGAGAACCAGTGATAATAGAGAAAACGAAAGAGAGGAGAAAATGAACATCAACAAGCGGGTGGGTTTCGTGGGTAAGTTAAACGTTTAACAAAAACAACATCATCTGGTGACAAAATCATTTTTGATTTATTAAAAATAATTGAAGTCGAAGCTAACGGTGGCGTTTAAATTTTAATTTTATTGACGGAATAACTCTTTCGTCGATAAATCACTGACAGAATCCACTTCCGTTAGTATACCCCAATTCTTATATTTGTCTCGAAGCATTCCTGAAAAATTTAGCGACATAAATGATTATTCCATCGCTATATTCTGTCAAAAAAATTGCTAGGATACTTTCCCTCCATCTTTACCAACGAAAAATTTGTTTGTCGCTAAATACAAAATTTTCTGACAGGAATTGATTTCGTTGCTGATTGCCTACGGTATTTTTACTGTCACTAATATTCCGTTAGTAATTTGTAATTTTCTTGTAGTGAGTGAAGTGACTTTGTGAGGGGGATGCTAATACCAGCTTCTTTCACGCTTCGATTTTAGCCAGACATAATTGTAATCGAATTGTGGGTTTGTTGGATGGTAGTGGCATTATGCAGTATAAGTTTCATAGGATGTTGTAACTTGCATCTTCATACTTCTCATAACTTCTAGGATCTACGTAGGTGGAGACTCCTTCAATGCATTTGATGGAGATCCTGAAAGGAGCAATTAGACATGAAATGAAGGCAGAGTTAATGGTCCTATTATCGGAGCAGGTTATACGGGAAACATTTTTCAATATGCACCCATCCAAATCTCCAGGTCCGAATGGTTTTATAGGGTGTTTCTTTCAACATACTTGGTGTATTACTAGTTCTTTAGTGGTGGAGACTATTCAAGAATTTCTTTTTCATAATTCTAATATGTTGAAGGGTCTTAATAACACTTTTATTTGTTTGATACCGAAGAAGGTATATCTAGTTTCATTGGGGAGACTTTTGGCCAATTTCGTGTTGTAACTTGGTCGATAAAACCATTGCGAAATTGTTAGCCGGTTAATTGAAAAGCATCTTGGCTAAATCTGTTTACCTCACCCAAGGAGCTTTTATCCCGGGTAGAAGCATCGGAGATAACATACTCCTTATTTAGGACCTCCTTCAAGAGTACTAGTATGGGAAGAATATTAAAGGCCGTATACTAAAGATTGATTTCTATAAAGCTTATGACTCGATAGGCTGGGGTTTTCTAAGAATTTGTTTGGCCTCACTAGATTTAACGGAGACATTGGTGAATTAAATTATGGAATGTATACAAACGCCCACTTTGAGTATGTTGGTCAATGATACTCCTTCTAAGCCTTTTAAGATTGCTTAAGGGCTTTGTCAAGGGGACCCCCTATTCCCGTATCTACTTTCTATTTTATTGGAAGGCTTGTCTAAACTTCTTAGGACGATCACAAGGGCTAATTGGTGCTTTAAATATCATCATAAATTTCGGGACTTACAACTTACACATCTTATGTTTGTGGATGACCTCCTTTTATTTTGTGAGGCAGATATTACATCGGTTATAATCCTTATGAATGCTCTGTCTACCTTCTCTCAGTGGTCGAGTCTGAGGATTAGTTTGGAGAAGAGCAGTTTGATTTTATCTTCTAATATTCAAAATCCTTAGGATTTTCAAAGTGTTACCGAGCTCCCTCTTTAGCCACCTTATATGCGTTATCTAGGAGTGATTGTCTCTCCAAAAAAAGCTTAAGTATTCATATTGTATCCCTATACTTGAAAGAATCAAAGCTAGAGTACTATCGTGGCAAAACTAGTTGCCATCTTATAGAGGGCGATTATCTTTAATCTTGTGGTACTTTCGAGCTTTCATGTTCACTGGCTCACCCATACCATCCTTCCCCGTAAGCTTATTAAGGAGATTGACTTATGGCTTAAAAACTCTTGCAACTTACACATCTTATGTTTGTGAATGACCTCCTTTTGTTTTATGAGGCAGATATTCCATCGGTTAACATCCTTATGAATGCTCTGTTTACCTTCTCTTGGTTGGAGAAGAGTAGTTTGATTTTTTCTTCTGATATTCAAAATCCTCAAGATTTTTAAAGTGTCATTGGGCTCCCTCTCTAGCCACCTTATATGCGTTATCTAGGAGTGATGATCTCTCCCAAAAAGCTTAATTATTCGGACTGTATCCCTATACTGGAGAGGATTAAAGTGATGTAGAACAGTTAGCCTATGATTATCTTGAAGAATGTGATCGCCATAATCGTCGAAAATCTCAACAGTTTTTCTGATTTTAAAGACAACAACTATTTTGGCTGCTTTCGTGATTTTCATATATTTTATTTGACATATCTGGTTTATTAGATGTTATTTTTAATTATTTGTTCCATTAGTTCTATCCCTATATAACATGTCCGTTTTGTAGTTGAGAGAATAGTATCAAGGAATAAAATTTTGAATCCTTTGGAGTTGCTCCAAATTTACACTTTTCGTTGCGTCATTTAGTATCATAGCAAGTTTCTTCTGTGACGATGGCTAATAATATGAATGTTAATCTCCCCACTACTGAGGGTTGTGAGAATGAACCTATTATGCGGGCTGAGTTCAATCAGTTAGTGGCTCAAATTGATTGGAGGTTGCAAGAGATCCTTGATGCCATCCAACGTTTGTCCACAAACCGTATACTTGGTGTTCTTCTAGTCGAGCAAAATCCTATTGCTCGTGATCTCGAAGATTCTATGGGGCATGGAGGAATTCCCCGACACAGGTGTCAAGACTATGTCGAGGATGTGGAGGATGAAGATTTCCAGGAGATGTAAATTCGTGGTGGTCACCGATAGGGGATTCCAAGAGGAGCATGTCGTGGGGATAGACGGCAGGGGGCTATCAATGAGATTCTGAGCATTATTAACTCAATGTAGATCTCCCTCCTTTCAATGGCAATTTGGATATTGAAGATTTCTTGGACTGGATTTGGGAGGTCTAGAAATTTTTTGACACTATGGATATTGTCGTAAATCACTAAGTGAAATTGGTGGCGTATATATTGAAGGGTGGTGCTTCAACTTGGTGGGAACAAATTCAGTTAACACGACATTGAAAAGGCAAGGATCCTATTCAATCATGGGGTCAGATGAAACAAAAGTTGAAGATGAGGTTCCTCCCAACATATTATGAGCAATTGTTATTTCAACAATTCCATAATTATCGACAATTGAATAGATTGGTCCAAGCTTATACGGAAGAGTTCCTTCGACTCTTTACTCGCAATAACTTGGATGAGTTTGCAGTATAACAATTTGCTACGTACATTAATGGTTTGCGACTTAATATCCAGGATTAGGTTTCTTTGCATCGACTATTTTCTGTTGAAGACATCTAGGATATGTCGCGAAAAATTGAGATGTAATTGGAGAGGCATAGCCCTAGCACTTGTGGTAGCACTTATTTGGATTGCAAGTCATTCGGGAAAGGAAGACAACATGATGTTACAAGTTCTTCTAGTTGACAAAACCTTGATTCAAACTGAGTTCCAAGGGGTACTACGGTGACGCCTAAGGAAGCAGTTGCAACAAGCCATCGCACTCCCAATCAGAATACCCAAAACCCATATGCCAAACCCCAACCAATTAAGTTCTATAAGTGTAACGAGTTGTGCCATCGTTCCAGCGATTGTCCTCGTCATAGAATGGCCAACATCGTTGAACATGACGAAGATGTGAAGGAGGACGATTGGGAAGAGGAAGAAGTAGGAGTGGAGGATGAAGTGGGTGAGCATGTTAATTGTGTTGTGCGTCATCTATTGCTTACTCCGTGGATAAAAGATACCCATCGGAATTAGCTATTCTGCGCTCGTTGTAATGGCAACGGAAAAATATGCGATATCATTATTAATAGCGGAAGTTGTGAGAATATAGTGTCAAAGGCCTTGGTGGATCACTTACACCTAACAACGAAGTCGCATCCTGCACCTTACACGATCGGTGGATACGCAAGGGAGCCAAACTTAAGGTAAACCAATTATGCCATTTATCTATTTCAATCAGAAAATCATATGAAGATACTATTGTCTGTGATGTAATAGAGATGGGTGTGTATCATGTTTTACTGGGTCGACCACGACAATATGATGTTGATGCTACACACCGAGTTAAAGAGAATACATATTCTTTTATGTGGAAAAGGACTCAAATTACCTTGAGAGCAAAGACTAATTTTGCTCCAATTGTGAAGAAATAGCATGCAGGTGTTATGATGAACATCCGAAAGCGTGAAGGGATGTATATGATGTGTATAAGAGCGACTAGCAAGTTGTGGTTCGTGTTCCCGACATTCTTCAGCCCTTATTAAAGGTATTCAGAGATGCTATGCCTAAGGATTTACCTGATGGCTTACCTCCTTTGAGGGATATTCAACTGAGATTGATTTCCTTCCAAGTGCTAGTCTTCCTAATTTGCCACATTATCGGATGAATCCGAAGGAGAATCAAATTCTACAGGAGCAAGTGGAAGAGCTCCTTTAAAAGGGCTTCTTACATGAAAGCAAAAGTCCATACGCAGTTCCTGCACTTCTAACGCTAAAGAAAGACGACACTATGCTTATGTGTGTAGATAGTCGTGCCATTAATCAGATTATTGTCAAGTATAGGATTCTAATTCTTAGAGATGACGGTATGCTAGATAGACTTGCTGGATCATAGATTTTTACAAAGATCGACCTTTGAAGCGGATACCACCAAGTTCGCATTCACCCTAGCTATGAATGGAAAATAGCTTTCAAGACAAGTGCGGCTTTGTACGAATGGCTTGTCATGTCATTTGGACTCACTAATGTTCCTAGTACTTTTATGCATTTGATGACTCAGGTTCTCAAACCTTTTATTGGCAAGTTTTTGGTAGTTTTCTTTAATGATATACTCATATATAGTCCAGATGGGCGTCAACATATAGAGCATTTGAGGGATGTGCTATTAACATTACAGCAAAATAAACTGTTCATTAATCTGAAAAAGTGCAGCTTCATGACAGAACGCTTCTTATTTTTGGGTTTTATTGTTGGCGCAGATGGATTTCACGTTGAGGAAGATAAGGTGGTCGTGATTCGTAATTGGCCAATTCCAAGGAATGTTGGTGAGGCTCGGTGATTCCATGGCCTTGTCATATTCTATAGGTTTTTCATTCAAGATTTCATTACTATTATGACCTCAATCATGGACTATTTAAAGAAGGGAAAATTCCACTACGGAGATGAAGCTTCGACCAGTTTTGCTCTTATTAAAGAAAAGCTCTCCACAATACTGATATTGATGCTCCCTGATTTTGAGAAAGTGTTCGAACTAGACTGTGATACTTTTGGCGTTGGGATTGGCGCTGTCCTTTCCCAAGAAGGTAAACCTATAGCCTTCTTTAGTGAAAATTTTACGGAGGTTCACCAGCGATGGCCGACGTATGAGCAGGAATATTATGACGTTGTACGGGCTATAAAGCATTGGCAGTCCTATCTTTATTAGCAGGAATTTGTTCTGAACATCGATCATCAAGTTCTTAAATATATCAAGAGTCAGAAGCACTTAAATTGAATGCATGCACAGTGGATTTCTTTTTTGGAACAATTTAATTTTGTGCTGTGTCATAAAGTAGGCCATTTAAATAAGGTGGCAGATGCATTGAGTCAACGTGTGGCAACACTTGTGACCATGCGCACTGATGTGGTCGGTTTTGACCACCTCTGTTCTCTTTATCCTGAGGATGATGATTTTGGTGAGATATAGGAGAAGTGTTCTGAAACTAATTGTCATGGCAATATGATAATTCAAGAAATTTTCTTGTTCTTTGGCAATAGATTATGTATTCCACATGGTTCCTTACGTGAACAACTTATTCAAGATCTTCATGGTGGTACCTTTGGTGAACATTTGGGGAGAGATAAAAATATAGCCTTGGTGGAGGAACGGTACTATTGACCTCAACTGAAGTGAGACATAGGGCCATTTGTCAGCAAATTCTATGTTTGCTGGACCGCTAAAAGCCACTCATAGAACACTGGTCTTTATACCCCCTTGCCTATTCCTTTAGGTCCTTGCGTAGACGTATCGATGAATTTCGTATTAGGACTTCCTCGTACCCCATGGGGTTCAGATTCTATTTTTGTAGTGGTTGACCAGTTTTCGAAGATGGCACACTTCATCTTTTATAAGAAAACATCAGACGCTTCACATATGACAAGTTTATTCTTTCGAGAAGTAGTTCGTCTGTATGGTGTGTCGAAGACAATCACTTCCGATCGTGACACCAAATTTCTAAGCCATTTTTGGCGTACTTTATGTCGTTTGTTTGGGACTAATTTACAGTATAGTAGTTCTTTCGATCCCCAAAAGGATGGTCAGACGGAAGTGGTGAATTGTACTATGGCAGGTATCATTCGCTGCCTTTACAGTGACATGCCTAAGCAGTGGGACTGGTATCTTGCTCCTGCTGAATTCGCCTTCAATAACTCAATTAACTGCTCTACCGGTACATCTCTCTTTTAGGTCATGTACGGGCGCACACCACGACATACTCTGGATTTGGTTCCTTTGCCCAAGATTCCTGGCTATAGTATCGCCGTGGAGAATTTGGCGACAAGAATTCATAAAATCCAAATTGTTGTTGCTAGTCAATTGGCTACTTCTAATTCAAAGTATACGGAGGATGTTCACAAATGGCGATGTTTGAAAAATTTTGAGGTTGGCGGTGAAGTAATGGTTTTCCTGCAAGAGGAGCGACTTCCTTTAGGTACCTATAATAAACTGAAGCATAAGAAGATTGGTCGTTTCTGCATCTTGAAGAAGATCAACAATAATGCCTATATAGTTGACCTTCCTGGTGATCTCAACATTTCCCCTACATTTAATGTGCCAGACATATTTGAGTATCATGCTTCCAATACACCCCTCTATCCTGATCATAACTCAAGGGCGAGTTTTTCTGAAAGGGGAGGGATTGATGTAGAGCAGTTAGCCTGTGATTATCTTGAAGAATGTGATCGCCATAATCGTCTGAAATCTCAACAGGTTTTCTGATTTTGGAGACAACAACTATTCTCACTATTTTCGTGATTTTCATATATTCTATTTAACAGATTTGGTTTATTAGATGTTATCTTTAATTATTTGGTTTTCATTAGTTCTACTATATAAGATGTCCGTTTTGTAGTCAAGAGATATAGTATCAAGGAATAAAATTTCGAGTCCTTTGGAGTTGCTCCAAATTTACACTTTTCGCTGCGTCATAAAGCTAGAGTTCTATCGTGGCAAAATCAGTTCCTATTCTATAGAGGGCGATTATTTTTAATCTTGTTGGTACTTTCAAGCTTTCACATTCATTGGCTCACCCATACCATCCTTGCCTGTAACTAACGAGATTGACCGATTGCTTAAAAACTTTTTATAGGCTGAGAGATGTGATGCTAGTGGTGATGCTAAAGTTAATTGAAGGGAGTTAACATGGTAGAGGACTTGGAATTAAGTCATCGGTTACTTTGCAAAGGGTCCTTATTAGTAAGCAATTGTGGCGGCTAATCATTGATAAAGAAGCCCTATAGATTAAGTGGGTTCACCACGTCCATATCGAACAACACAATTTTTGGTAATTGAAGCCCTCTTTCAACTTTCCAGTGTTCTTCAACGACGTGTTGAAATTGCGACCGTACCTTTACCTATTGATTAAATATCGTATCAATGGAGGTAGAGAAACCTGGTTTTGGGTGGATAATTGGTGCGAATTGAGCCATTTAGCCAGTAAGCCAATTTTTGCCCATATTTGTAACTGACTACCAGGGGACGCTAAGGTAGCTGAACTTATTTCGGATGGAGCATGGAGACTGCACTTTTGGGGATCAGAATCACTGGCTACACGCCTCCCTCCACTTGTCGATGACACTCAATCGGGTGTCATTTCCTGGACTTTGCATTCCAATGGCATGTTTTCTAATAAGACATGCTTTCGGGTATTTCGGCCTGATGCCAATTGGGTAACGTGGTATCACTTAATATGGTAACAATCCTTAAGCCCGATCCTTCATTGCTTAGTTGACAATTAAAATTGATTGCATACGAAATGTTGTTGGTTTAATCTAGAAGATAAAGAGTGTGTGTTATGCCACGCAGTTAACAAAGACCATAACCATCCGTTCTTTTCTTGTGTGTATTTTTCAGCAGTCTGGAGTAGTATCCAATATATGATGGTCACTGAAAATTCAATGTATGACTACCGAATCACGTTGAACTAGTATATTTGTCGAACGCAACCGAATAAGGAAAATGCCTTATTGTTTAAAAATGCTTTAATTCATTCTATCTATTATCTTTGGAAAGAAAGGAACTCCAAATTGTACACGTAAATAGAAACTGATAAATATCAGTTAGCATACAATATTCTGAACGAGATTAGAACAAGCATTGTGGCTAGGAAAAAGGAGTATTGAGTGACCCAAGTATCAGGGGTAGATGACATGTATGACAACTATTCTTGATCCTTTTATTTTTGCCTTATATGCCCGGTAGGTATTTTGCGATGGACTGGATTGGTGTATCTAGGGCGAAGAGAGATGTGGTCTCCTCCCCTAGTTTGTTTTTTACTCTATTAATCAATTATTTCATATTTCACAAAAAAAAAAAGAGATCTTCCCCGTATGGCCGCACTGTAATTTGTAACTATACGTACAAATGGTGATAAACAGACAATGCTGTCTAACATTATTAGTTGTTTAACACTTTCTTTAATAATTTATGTTACACGAAATATATAAGTCAACAATTATTAATTTATTAATATGTGATCTCTCTCCAGTTTACGCTGCTTATGTGGCTACCATTCATCGTCTGGAGACGCTCTGTACCTCACAGTTAAAAGCTCTACCTCACGCAACAGGTAGGGTAGGAACTGGAAGAAGTGATCTGTCCCTGCATCTCTATTGATCCAATGGTCATTATCACCTTAACATGAGAGAAGGCTAGGAAACCTAGAAACTCCATACCACATTGGATTATGATTTATTAACTTAACATCAATAGAACAACATTCTGACAACCCCCAACTTCTGACAAACAAACAATTAGATTGAGAACTTGGTCGATTCAACTCGGTTCCTACCAGCCTCTATTCAGTAAGGCAAAGTCCATCCCAAATGGCTTCTCTCCACACCATTTCTCCCCACAGATCCCTTCTTCTGTCCAAACCCCGAAAACCGTCTTCGAAGACCTTTCAAAGCTTTCATTTTCTGGGGCCCCAGAAGTCTGTTTCCTCGAGAAACAAAGAGAAAACTGATAAAGACTGGGCCTTGAACGCTGTTGTCAGAGATGAGCTTGATGTTTTACCAGTTCAGAGCGGGGATAGCACCGATCGGCAAGAAGGTGTTGTATTGAGCCGGGTGGAGAGAGATGGAATAGAATTGGCGGCAACTCAAGTGAGTGGGTTTGGTGGGAATGAGGGACAGCTGTCTTTTGAAGGGTTTTCTTCGGCTTGTTCAAGCTCTGGTGTTGGAGAAAGTAGAGATGGAGATTTGGAAATGGAGAAGTTGATTGATAGGACTATCAATGCTATGATTGTTCTTGCTGCTGGCACTTGTGCTATCACCAAGTTACTCACTATTGATCGTGATTACTGGCATGTAAGCACATGATATTACATTTGTTAGAGCTTGTTTTCTATCTCAATATTGGGAATTTGTATGTCTTGTGTTGATTATCTTCATTCAACCAAGGTGGCTTTTCACTTGCTGGCTAGTTCTTACCTTGCATATGCAAATTAAATATTATCCTTACTTTTTTTTAATTTTTATTATATCTTTAATCTCGCTCTTATGTTTCGTCTTATTTTTACTATTTTACTTTTTCCTCATATCTCTTGGCGCCGATCCTTTAATAATAGCTATTCATGTCTTGCTATAAACTTGATTATTTTGAACTTTTTTGGCTTACAGTTGATTAGATTATAGTTTAGTATTGTGCCAGTGAAGAGATGATTTTGTTAGGTGTATCTTGAAGGTTAATAAGATTCAAGGAAAATTGTTGCTTTTGAGATAGCGTTTCTATTGTTATCTTGGTTTAACAATATGTAACGACAAGTCTAATTAAGAACATTTTTGTTATGAAATGTCATGTCCTATTAAGAAACGATAAAGATGATTTAGTGGTTGAGATGATCTTCCGTTACTTGTGTAAGAGCTTCGATGTGAGCTTGGATTTTCATTATTTGAACTTCTTCATTCCAATAGTTCTGGTTTACTTGATTCATTTGCGAAATTACATTAATTTATATGCTGAAGATCCCAAACATACATATAGATGTTTGATTTGCTCACGGATTGGCGTGATTCTTCAACTGTTAAGCAATGTAATCTATGAATGCATTTCCTCTTTTGCTATCAGGGCTGGACCCTCTATGAGATACTAAGATATGCACCCCAACACAACTGGTCTGCTTATGAGGAAGCTCTAAAGACAAATCCAGTCTTTGCAAAAATGATAATTAGTGGAGTGGTTTATTCTCTCGGGGATTGGATTGCACAGGTTGGTACTTGTTGGAAAATAATCATTATTGTTAAGATATATATACTGTGCTGCTAACTTTTCGTTTCCAATATTCTTGACTCCAGTACTATGAAGGATCGCGCTCGAATGTTTAGATCAGGCTTTGCCGGCTTTACATTACACGGCTCCCTTTCACATTACTACTACCAGTTTTGTGAGGTCATTATCTAGTGAGAAATTTTACATTGTATTAGTTGCTGCAGTAACTTGATCCGGTGTTGATCTGTGATTCCTCTATCCTCCAGAAACTACTTCCATTTCAAGACTGGTGGGTGGTTCCTGCTAAAGTGACTTTTGATCAGACTGCTTGGGCTGCTGCGTGGAATAGCATCTATTTTACCATTTTGGGATTCTTGCGATTTGATTCCCCAATCAGCATTTTTACCGAATTTAAGGCTACATTTTGGCTGATGTTGACGGTAATAGAACTATCTTTCAAAATCCCTTTTCATCCGTTTCACAAATAATGGGAGTGGAAAGGATTAGGGTTTTTTTTCTCTCTAAATTCTGCCGCATAGATCATTGTTTTTAGCATCCTTCATCTTGCATTTATGGTAATGTTGAAAGATACATATTTTTATAAATGTTAAATCGCTTGTTCTTGTCTAATTGTTATTTTTCGTGAACTGTTATGTCCAGTTCATCTTGTGTCGAAATTCCACATTTACTTGGTTCTCTTGGCGATTTGATACATTTGATAGTTATAGAGAATCTGTAGCTATACCCAAGGAAGCATTTCAAATTATCTGATAGAGGTCGACTTTTCTTCCTAGTGGAGTAAGGGGAATGAAAGATACTTTTTGTTTCTTTAGTAGCTGAAGCATTATGAATTGAGTTCCATTTCTTGATCCGTCAAAAAAATAGTATGAATTGTTTCGCTGATCTTCTCTTTGATCAGGAAGGCAGGATGGAAGCTTTGGCCATTTGCTCATCTTATCACATATGGGGTTATACCGGTGGAGCAAAGATTACTTTGGGTGGACTCTGTGGAACTCATCTGGGTCACAATATTATCAACGTAAGTATGGTGGTATCAATTATTTCTGAATTTTCCAATACTCATTATTGAAGATACAAAAATATTACAGCTAGTTATACCGAACTCTCCTGTGGTTTAGACCTTTTTCTACCTTTGTTCTTAATTTTTAGAAACTATAATTTACCTTATAAAGTTATGTTTTTGTATCACTCGTACTCCCTAGTGTCGCACTCTGTTAGAAAACCTAATAGAGAATGATGAAAGGATGCTACATTGGTTGTGTTACCTGGCACAATTGGCCCAAGTGGTTTCCACTAAATTGAATAGCATACTGATAGGACTTATCTAAGAAAATCTGATTAGGATAGGTCAATGCTAGAAGAAACACGGAGTGAGATGATGCTGTGCGCAGTTCAGATACTACACAAGCACAGCACATATGGATATGTAAGTTTTCTCAGGAGAGAGAAGGAGAGAAATTATATGCTCACTATTTCTTGCCAATACAAGGATCAGTATGGGGACCGGGTTTCTGCACAAGGAAAAGTGAGGAATCTAAGGTCTTTTGGATTTCTATAGTTGTTGATTGTCATTATTTCACCAATAATTCTGAATCAGAAAATTTTAGTGGTCATTTGATGGTCAAACTTGCAATACTTCTGAAGAATGATTTATGATCTTCCAACTTTTATTGCCTGATTTGTTGTGTGCATAATGTCTGTATATGTGGATAGAACTTGGAGTAAATCATTCATTTGTCGTTATTCTGTTGTGTCTTCCTTTGATAGTTCGGCTCATCGGGGACGTACTCAAGCATTGGCCTTTAGATTAAAACGCTAAATGCCAAGACTCATTTGAAAGCCGATTTTGTTTTTGTTATTTTATCAAAGTAGAGCTGCATGTATCTAGTGTTGGCATGATTCAAAAGTTTTAATACCTACAATTTATATCTCTTTGCTATTTATTAGAATGAGAAATCAGAAGCAAGAGTGTGTGAGGCACCATCTTAAGCGAGTTCTTCAACTCAACCTCAAGGTGTTTCAGAGGTATGTGATACTGCAACGTATTAATGCCTAATTCTTAAGAAAATGAAAGTCTTTTATGCGTTGATATTTCTCACCTTTTATTTCCCTTGAACAGGAGTAGACGAATTGCAAAAATTGGCCGGAGGATAAGTGAAAATAGAGGAGTTGCTCAATTTCGGTTGGGCATGCTTTTTGATGATTGAGACATGAAACGAAATTAGAATTGCACAAATCTTGTGAAGAGGGTGTTTTGTGAACTCAGAATAGCAAGTGTATGTATGTATGAATATTCTGGTACTCCTTTTTCAGGCTTTGACATACGAAAGCTGGAGTGATGTAACGCTGGAAATTGTGTATAGAATATTCTAGGATTCCTGTTTAGATATAGAAATTTCGGAGAGAATTGTGGAATTGAGAGAGAGAAGTTAAAAGTACTTATAAGTACAGTGAGGGTGAATAAATAAAATCCATATCCATATACAATAGTGTAATTGAGATGCATTTGATCATGTTGAGATAATATTAGAAGATTCCTCCGTCTCCAGAGTGCCAAAGATCCTTCTTATACGAAGGCCATTAAACTTATATGAGAGGAATTAAATGAGCCAAATGGCAGGGAGGAATCGTTATGAAGACAGATTCTGAATTACTTGGCTGTAGTCTGGTAACTGCAATTCCAACAACTTCTTTGAAGTTGCTAAAAGAAGACAACAAATTAATTGACTTCAATCTCTCAGAGAGTATACAAGACACCGCACTTCCGATCCAAGGAAATTGCATGTATGATCCAAGGCCTTTATATGTCTACTTTTTCTACTAAGCAAACGGTTTCTGTTGATCACTTTCTCAGCCAGGTGGCTCCCAAAGCGACTCCAACAATGAATGAGGTCCTCTTATTTCCATATACTGTTGAGGAAGTACATCAAATTAATTTTCAAGTGCATCTGATTCAAAAGATGGCTAATCCTGAGCTCCTAAGGAAATTTTGACAAATTTCACTCTAATGTTTTTGTAAAATTTTAACCAAAGCAGAACCAAGCCCTTTATTAAGAGAGATTATAAATGGTCATCAAAGTACCTTAGTTTTAGGGAGGCTAATTGTGGACAACGTGATCGTAACCTTTGAATGATTTCATTTTATGAAATCTCGATGATTTTAGAAGAAGAAGCCATATAGCCGTCAAATTAGACATTGCCAAGACATATGATGGAATGGAGTAGAGTAGTCCTTTAAGAAGGTTGTTTTGAGGAAACTGAGGTTTGTGGATCAGTTCTTTCTGAATAATGAAACTCTTAAGGAATTTTATCCATCTACAGGCATCTCTCAAGGCGATCCTATCCTCTTTTCACTGTAACTACAAGTTGTCCTCGAAGTTAGATGTCAACTTATTTAGAGGCATTTCAATTTACGGAAGGGCCCATATGGTCTCCCATGCCTCCTCTTTATCCTATCCACAGACATTCTTATCCATGCATAAATAGCCTTTCTAAGGAGTTGCTAATTATTTCGAGACTTGAAGTCAACCTCCAAAATTATCAATCTACTTCGGTAACAATATTAGGTATTCAACTAGAATGGCCTTTTCCCAAGTCTCTCAACGTGACGGAAATCCCTCTTTATAGTAAATACTTGAGACTCCCAACCTTCATTGCGCGGTTCAAAGTAGGTTTCTTTTTCCCCACAAGGGACCGTGTGAAAAAGGATTGAAAAGCTGCTCAAATAATAGGTTTTCTTGTGCTGGGAGAGAAATACTTCTTAAATGTATGTCAGCTCGGGCTATGAGTATTTTCTTTTTGCTAAAAGCTTTGTATCGCTAACTAAATGACTTGTTCATTGGATTTTTTTTGTGGGGCAAAACAAAGAAAATCGTGGAATCAACTGGAATTAATACTACTTCTCGAAAGTCTATGGGAGTCTGAGGTTTAGAGATGTCAATTCCTTCAATATAGCAATTCTTTCTAAATAAGCATGTTGCTTACTTTCCAACCCCAACTATCATTGTTCTTGAGTTTTCCAAGCGAAACACTTTCCTGACAGTGATTTATTCTCGACACTTCTTAACAGGAATGCCTCATTTACGTAGTCTAACATTTATAAACTCCTTCAGGAAGACTGACTGTGAAGACTGGAAATGTCTACCCCATTAGAATTTGAAGAGACAGCCGGATCCTCTCCAGCATGATTTTCAAAGTTATGTCTCCAATTGAAACTCTGAAACAAGAGGTTACTGTTGATATGCTATTTGAGAGAAATTCTTTAAACGAAAAAAGAGATCTCATCCCGAACATATTTCACCTATGGATGCAAAAATCATTATAAGCCTCCAATGATATGGTCATATGGTAAATGACATATACTTTGGTGGATACACAGAATGGCAACTACCTAATCAAATTCGCATAAAGAAAAGAACTTACAGAAGGAGTTAATATATTTCTATATGTCTAAACTATTACAGAAAAGTGGTATTTATACATGTAGCTACTATTACATGTATTAACATTTCCCTCAAACTTAAGGTGGTAAGGATCTGGACGTTTTGAAAACAAGTTCTTGAAATTGCTGAGGTGGATAGAATTTGGTAAAAATGTTCGTAGTTTGAGACAATGATGAAATAAGCACAAGCTGAATAATTTTTCTAATGACATAGTATCATACATTATGATAATTATTATCAAGATATTTAGTACGCTTCCAGAAGATATTTTAATGACCAATTTGTATAACACTGTGATTATCACAAAGGAGAAGAATTGTAGAAGAGAAGAAAGCACCCATATTTCTAAGATCAAATGCTATGTCAGCAAGAGCTAGTATTCTGCTTTTCTGCTTAATCAAGAGATAACTATTTGTATCTTACTGTACCCTGAAATAAGAGATGTGTTAAGCCAATAGTGAAACGTTGATCAATTAGATTTCCAACTGAATCAATATTAGAGAATGACCATAACTCCAATATAAATGAATAACATAAGTGAAGACTATGAAAGAGAGCATCTTTGATATATCGAAAAATACAAAGAATAATAAAGAGTAGGTAGTACGAGGTGCTAACATGACTTGACTGATGATGTGAGCAATACAAGCAATATTAGGATAGGAGACAGTGAGGTTTTTAAGACTGTCAACTAATTGACAAATAAAGAATACTATCATTGAGGAAATTCCCATTAGTAGCAAAAAGATGATTATTGAGTTTGAGTGGAATGTTAGTAGTTTTAGTGTTAATGATACTAGAACAACAATTAAGATTGGTGGCATATTTTACTTATGATATCTAATAGCCAAATTCATTAGGTAAAACTTCAAGACCCAAACAATAACTTAAATTACAGAAGTATATCTGATGCAGTGAGAAAGCAATAAAATTCGCACAAATAGAAAGAACTTGCAATAGTTTTCTGAATTTCAAATATTTATATCCCTTAAGATGTTCCTAAACAAAGATTTAATAGGACAGTAAACCTAATAGAAATAGGAAACATAAAATTAGAAAAATATCTTTAAAATAATGTGAAATCAAAAAAAGAAAAAAAAACACTTTGTAACTTGCATTCTAGAGAAAAACGACATGAACTGGATTTACGCCCTAAATGACACGTCGACCACATCATTATCTCAAACTATTGATGTAGAAAGGTTTTAAGAGTGCAAATACTTTGAGTACCATCACCATTAATTTTCATGTTATCAACAAAAAAGAGAAGAAAAGTGTACCCTTGATTTGTTTTACGAATGAATAAGGCCTAATCATATAAGCTGGACTAAAATTAAAGAGATCAATAATGGAGTTAAATTTGGCAAAATAGGCTTAGTGAGCTTGTTTTAGTCTATAAACCTTATTGGGTGGATGACTATAACCTGGTTAAGGTTACATATACACTTCTTTTGTAAGATCATTATTAAGGAAAATATTCTTAACGTTTATTTGAAATAATGTCCAACACTTAAGCAACTACAATGAAATTGCATAATGAAGTTAAGTGAGCTACTTGAGCAAATGTCTATCAAAGTCAATGTTATACTCTTGGATAAATCCTATAGCAAGCAAAACGAATTTTATATTGCTCAATTGATCCATCAACTTGAGTCTTAATTTTATAACCAATAATAGATTTATTTGGAGGTAAATTAACTATTTCTTAGGTCTTGGTATTAGTAAGTGTCTACAGTTCTTTTCACATTACTTTCTACGATAAAGGGGTCATAACTTGCCACATGATAGGTGCAAGGTTTATATAAAGATTCAATAGAATAATAAACATGAAAACTTGGAAGTTGGATAGAAAGGTAACTTACTCTGATGAATCAAGGAACAAGTTGAGGGAGTAGGAAGTTCTAATGATAGAGAAGGATCATTTAGAGGAGGTGTTAGATCCAAAGCTCGTGAAGAAGCAAGACTAGACATAGGTTATATTGGGTTGTTAGAACTATTAAAAAGTAATCCTACCAGAAAAATGTTAGGAAACAAGGGTACTGTGGGATCATAAAAGAATTGTTGAAAAGATTTAATGAATTGAATTTAAAAATAGTTGAAAATATCTTATGTCCCCAAAAGTCACATGCATAAGTTAGAAAGTTTTTGGGACAAAGGATCTAACAACTATTCGCTTTGTGCTCTATCTAGTAATTTATGAAGTAATACAATTTTGCTTGTATTGCTTCATAATACAAGGTTTATAGGAAAAGGGAAGTGATGAGAAGGGTTTGAATAGTATCGAAGATGTGTTTATGTTTTCATTCATCGTTACTATTTTGTTAAGAAATGCTTGGACATGATTTTTGAATTATAGTTATTTATTGATAAAAAATGGGTGAAAGATTTATTTTTATATTCCATAACATTATCAATTCACAAGGTTTTGATTTTACAGGAAAATTGAATTTGAATAATAATTATAAAGTGAAAATAAATAAAAATAATTCAGGCTTATGATATATAAGAGATAAATTCATGTATATCTAAGAAAATCATCAACAAAGATTTTATATTATGACAACCACTCATAATAGCATAAGGAGCAACTTGAAATTTTATAGTGAATTAAAGCCCATGTTTAGCAAACAACGGATTGTATTAGCTGATAGTTAATTCTATCAGCGGTTAACTGATAGCTAATTATATCAGCTGATTTGACCAGCAAATAACATAAGTTATTTATTAAAGATTTTTTGGTAAAATTAGATGTTGATGTGTAAAATGACTTATGAAGACATGATTTTTTAAAAAATTATTAAAGGCATGAATATTATATATCTTAGTATTTCATTGAATATTCTTATAAGAAATTAGATTTTTAATTTTTAATTTTACAAAAATTAAGTTTATAACTTTGATAAAAAAGCATAAAACTAATAATAATAATAATAATAATAATAATAATAATAATAATAATAATAATAATAATAATAATAATAATAATAATCGTGATAATGATGATGATGATACATCCAAACATAAAATATAACAATCCAAATGAAGTTTAACATCACAATTCAAATAAAGCAAAAGAAATGAACACCATCATTTAAAGCAAAGGTTTAGAACAATTTAAGAACAACGACTAACTGCCATTAAACTAGAAGCAATATTATCACAATAGCTGTCATCTCTCGATTTCTCTATTCTTTAACATCTTCTTACATAGAGTTAACTTCAACATCTTGAAATACATCTAGAAGTATAAATTTAGGATCTTGATCGATAACATTAAAAGTCAGGTCGCCAATTGTACTTATTCTAATATAGTTATGTAACGCAAAAGTTGCACAAATTATTCTATTTTGATCCATCAATGAATACTTAGGAATTTTCTTCAATATCTTCCATCGAGCCTTAAGAACACCGAAAGCCCTTTCAATACAACTTCTCCATGATGAATGAGTTTGACTAAAAACTTCTTGAGATACTCTTGGATTTGCACCACGAAATTCTGATTGATGATACCTTATCTTTGGGTAAAGTGTCAATTATCCTTCTCTTTTCGGATAGTCTTTGTTAACCAGTTAATATTTATCTGAGTGAAATATAGCCTTTGTCAATCATAGAGGAAACATAATTAGTATAAATGATATCATAAAAGGTCTAAAAATTGAATAACAAATCTTATAAATCTTAAAATTATCTATTAGTGGTTTTGGAAATTTAAGTCTTGGATTACCGATTGTATCAAAGAAAATACGAGAATCATGTTTTGATCCCTCCCAACCTGCTAAAACATACATAAATAGTAAGTCAAAGTCACTTGCTACCAATACATTTGTAATCGTTATTCCTTTCATCCTCTATATCTCATTTGCTCCTCATCTACAACAACTACAGTTATATATGTACCATCAGTAGCTCTAATGCAATCCTAATATAAAACAATGATCATAAGATGATAAAACAACATTTTCAATGAAAAATATTGAAAAACTAAAAATGTTTATTGTTTCACAAACTTTCCACAAACTTCTTTGGCACTAACAAAATAAAAACAAGCAAAACCAAAATAATAAAAATATAAGAAATTTGGTAACGTAGTTCGGCACACCTTGCCTACATCTGTGGAGCCCTCATCTAACTTAATAACTTTCACCAAAGTACAATAGATTTACCCAAGGCTTTACTAAGCTGACACCACTCAACCCTTGACACTATCTCTCAACCTCACTTCCTGTGAAAGATTTTCATACTCAATAATATGATCGACTCGTGTTAACTTCATCAAAGGATTTTTCAAACTACTTTCACTCAAACAATAATTAATAAAAATAACTCAAGTATTTAATCACTAAAAAATGAACGAAATATACTTGAGACAAAAAAAAGACTTCCCTATGGATTTATCTCCTCGAAATAACTCAGCTGAACTTCTTTACCATAGTTGATTCTTTCTTCATAAAATAAATCACCACAGCCACGACTCATCGAAAACACAGAGAATCACTTCAGTTCGCTCAAAATAAGAATAACACCTGCGATATAAACATATGCAGACCAACCCTTGCTCACAAGTTAATTTCACCGTTGCTCCCTCAAAACATCACACGTTGTTTAGCTAGTTCCCTGACATACGCCGTAAGCTGTATGTTTTTTCATAGACACCTAACACACACCACACATCTGACACATGCATGTCTCTTCAATTTACTCACACCTGCTGTATATTGTTCATGCACATCAAGTGATAGACTTAAACTTTAACACTCACTGAATATTTTATTGTGCTCACACACCCACATCAGCTTTTATAAAACACCTACGTAAAGCCACTCCCACTGGCCACAAATGCCCACACTACCTTTTTGAAAAAATTCAAGCATTCTTCTCTTTTATTCATCTATTTCCACACGTGTAAGATTGCCGTGTTAATCAACAGCTAACGCCAACCCTCTGTTACCTTATCAACTAAGATTACCACCTAAGCAACTAGAGTCCCACTGCACATTTAAACATGCAACAACCTCATCTTTTTAATTTCATCAATCCACAAGATCTGTGAATTCAATAGTAATTTAATTCCAATATGACCACAATGGTAGGCTCCAATATTGTGTAAGATTCTATTATAACTAGAAGATTATCCATATACCTTTTGAATTCAAGTCAATATCTAATTAATATCTTATATGTCCAATTAATAAATAATGCCAAAATATATATCCTAACAATCTCCCCCCTTTTTGGCATTGTTTGTCACAAATATGAAACTCCCCTTAAACAACATAATTAGACATATAACCATCAAGCATACAAATCCACTCTCCCCCTTGGGACAAAAAGATGCCAAAAAGTATGACGAATAGTCATGCATACACCTTGAAATCTCTCCCTGAATGGAATATTCACCATAAACAATTTGATGTCTCCCCCTTGGGACAAAACAATATCAAAATGCATAATCATACCAATGGAAAAATTATAAGCACGCTAAGAAGACAAATTACCACCATTTAAAACATTGAGAGATATGCCCAAAAGAGAGAGAGATACTCGAGAGAGATCTATGCCAATGAGAGAGCTAAGGAGTCTTCGGTGGAGCTAAATAGAAGTCATATTTCAGACAATTAAAAAGATGAAACGACAATAGCAACATAAAACTAAAGAACTAAAAAAATTCCTCCTTTTTCATTTTTTTTGGTTTTTAACAACATAAAAAAATACTTCAAAAATGCAAAGCACACTGTCATTGTGCCTATCGAAGAATCTCAAACCTGGGCCCATTCTTTGTCACATTATCTCGGTCATCGATTTCTTCTTCAGAAGTAACTGACTTGTCCTCTGTTTGACTAGTTACTTCACAAACAATAACTAACTATGGATTTATACATTTTCTTATTTTTCCTTCACTACGTTTTTGTGCTTGTACTTAACCCTTTCTAATCCAAGCTTGCTTCGATACAATGGGATGCTGCTGGAAATTTAATGGAGAGTGTTTAGATTTTCGATTTTAACCCCTTTGAAACATCATTTGTAACATCTTATAGCATCTCGACCTTATGTGCCCAATAACTCCACAAAAATGACACGTTGGTACAAATCTTCGATTCTTTCTTGATGTTTCTTCTTCTCGAACAGATCTAGATATGATATTTTTCTCCTCATTCACTTTAGAGCATTCACTCTTATAGCCAATGCGTTGAAGATCCTCTTTAACTTTATCAATTTCCATTAACTTTTCTAGTTTTTCTGTGCCTCCATTCAACATTCTCAATCTCTTTTCAGTACTTACCAATTTCATTATAGCCTCACCAATCTCATCTGACTTTAACATCAATTTCTTTTCTAACTCTTGTATGGTGTTCTTTATGAAGAGATTCTCTTCCTTCAATTTTTCATTCTTTCTACATATTTTCACCCATTTTTCGTATATTAGTTCATAAGCCTCGTAAATGGTCTCCTTTTTATCACTTGACCTACTTTCATCACTGTCATAATCTAATGATAGGTCTTGAGATGAGTTATTTTTGAAATTTTCCAATTTTCCCTCTTTTCGGTCTTCAGTTACTTCCTTTTCAGTTACTGTTAAGCAAGTAACTAGACTTTTGCTATGTAAGGCAACTAACGCAGCACCATTAGCTATTTTTTCTTCACTTCCGAATTTGTTATCACTCTAAGTGCTTGTATAGGATTTTCCTTTTCTCTTCTTCATAATATTAGCCTACTCCGCTTGAACATGTCCGAAGCCTTGACACTCATGGCATTGAATTATCTTTACCTTTCTTTCTCCCTTTTGAGTTTTGTCTTGTTTAAGGTTGTTGTTCGATGAGCTCCTTCCATTTTGCCTAAACTCGGATATGTCCTTTTTCACTCTCTTTATCCACTTATTAAACTCTCGTGTTAATAGCTCCATATCCTCATTCTCGTCGGATTCATCTTCTAATTCATTCACGAATTTACCAATTTCGGCTTACAATGCTAATCCTTTATTTTTCTCTGGATTGTCCCTCAATAAATTTATTTCAAAATTTGTAAGAATTCCAATTACCTTCTCTACTGACAAATCATTGATGTCATGAGCCTCCTCAATTGCTATAATTTTTGGAATAAATCTTGGAGGTAGTGATCTCAACGTCTTTTTGACTAGTTTCAGATTGGAATATTTCTTCCCAAGTTAATGTGCCTGATTCGCTATATCATGCAATCTTTTATGAAAATCTCCAATAGTCTCATTTTTAACCATCTTTAGTTCTTCAAACCTCACAGCTAACATCTGTCGTTTTAATGCTCCCTTCATGAATAATCTGCAACATATCCCACTCTTCTTTAACCAATTTATAGGCTGATATCATTGAGAAGTGTCCTTCATTAATAGCAGTGAAAATCGCATGCATTGCTTGTGAAGTTCGAAGTGAACTTTCTTCTTCTGCTCTTGTCCATTCAGATAGATCTTTTAAACTGACTCTCTTTTATCATCAGTGATTATTGGATGCGTCTACCCATGTACTACTGAATGTCAAGCTCTCGTGCCTTGAGCTTAAATGAAGACGTTCATCCGTGATTTCCATACAGGATAGTTAGATCCGTCCAACAGCGGTGGCCTAATAATCGATGCTCTTTTTCTTATGGCCATGTTTGTGAAACTAGGATCTGCACCAACTTGTTACCAAGTTTTAAATCAGTTACGTTGCTCTGATACCAATTGAAAAACCAAAAATGTTAATTGTTTCGCAAACTTTCCACAAACTTTTTTGGCACCAATAAAATAAAAACAAGCAAAATCGAAATATTAAAACACCAGAAATTTGGTAACGCAATTCGAAACACTTAGTCTATGTCTACGAGGCCCTCACCCAGCTTAATAACTTTCACCGAAGTACAATAGATTTACCTAAGGCTTTACTAAGCTGACACCGTTCAACCTTTGACATTATCTCTCAACCTCACTTCCCGTGAAAGATTTTCATACCTAATAACATGACCTACTCATGTTAACCTCATTAGAGGATTTTCTAACTACTTTCGCTCAAACAACAATTAATAAAAATAACTTAAGTATTTAATCACTAAGAACTGAACAAAAATATACTTGAGACAAAAGAAAGACTTCCCTATGGATTTATCTCCTCGAAATAACCCAGCTGAAGGTCTTTACCATAGCTGATTCTTTCTTCATACAACCAATCACCACAGCCACGACTCATTGAAAACACAGAGAATCACTTCAGTTCACTCAAATATAAGAATAACACCTGCGACATAAACATATGCAGACCATCCCTTGCTTACAAGTTAATTTCAACATGGCTCCCTCAAAACATCACACGTTGTTCAACTAGTTCCTTGACATGTTCCACAAGCTGTATGTTTTTTAATAGACACCTAACACGCGCACGCATGTCTCTTCAATTTACTCACACCTGTTGTATATTGTTCATGCACATCAAGTGGTAGACTTCATCTTTTATTCCAAGACACCCACGGTGATAAACTTCAACTTTAACACTCACTGAATATTTTATTGTTCTCACACACCCACATCAGCTTTTATAAAACACCCACGCAAGGCCACTCCCACTGGCCATAAATGCCTACACCAGCTTTTTTAAAAAATTCAAGCAACGTTCTTCTCTTTTATTCAACTATTCACACACGTGTAAGATTGCCGTCTTAATCAACAGCTAACGCTAACCCTCTATTAACTTATCAACTAAGATTACCACATAAGCAACTAGAGTCCCACTGCAGATTTAAACATGCAACAACCTCATCTTTTTAATTTCATCAATCCACAAGATCCGTGAATTCAACACTAATTTAATTCCAATATCACCATAGTGATAGGCTCCAATATTGTGTAGGATTCTATCACAACTAGAAGATTATCCATATACCTTTTGAATCCAAGTTAATATCTAATTAATATCTTATATGTCCAATTAATAAACAATGCCAAAACATATATCCTAACAAATATAATGAAGGGGAGGAAGAACGCATTCAATTACCTTAAAATGTGACATATATCTAGCATTTTTGGTAATTTGTTATGGATTCTCATTGAATTCGGGGTATTTTGGTACGAGCATATCCCTTGAGAATCCATCCATGACAGTAAAAATTTCATTAAAAACTCTACTCATAGTTTCACCTGAATGTTGAAAATGCTCTTGGGTATCTCTATTAGGGGAACATTTACTTAGGACATACACAGATAAACCGAATTTATCCAAAATAGACATCCTATCCAAATGTCTCAAACCATAATTGTTTTCCAAAACCATACATAATTGTCGAAATATATCATGAACATTCAATAATTCATTCATCCATAGTTCACCTGTTTGATAGGAAGTCATGCGTGGTTACTTATATATGTGGTTAAAAAAATACACACCCATGTAAAACACTACACAAGCCACCGAATCCCAAAACTCATTCTCATTGTCCAAAAATTGCTTAATGTGTAGAAGTTACATAATTTGCATAACATTATCATCCATACCTATAAATCAACAAGTAAAATTATATTCTAAATAAAAAGACATTTATATGTCTAAATATAAATAAATAAATAATATAACACGTAATAAAATTATAGATCACCAACAAGATAACATAATAAAATAAAATAAGTTAACCAAGTTCATAATGTCTTAAAACATGCCATGTCAACATAAGTGCACAAATAATAAAAAGAATAAACTTAACATAGTAATGAATAGATAGAAACTATGTTTAATTTTTTATTTTTGTCGTACTAATAAATAAACTTATGTATTCAACTCTCTTTGTATCATATGATAAATCGAAAAAAATGGCCCTTCTTTGAGGATCTTCAATCAACATGAAAACAAAGTAAAATTTAGGAGTAACAGTCTCTAAACCAAGCAAAGTATAAGTTTTTTCCAAAGCATTCATAACAACATGATGTGATGCAGCTGCATCAGTACTCTGTGATGCACCAATATTCATCGTGTTCAAAATTTTTGTAATAGAAGTATTTATCTCCATTGGTGCACTCTGTCTCTCTTGAATCAATTGCATCGCATTGTCAAGCCTCTCATACATCACTGTAGTTCTTCCTACCCTTTTAGTAGAATCAACTCATACATTCTTGTTGCTTTATGAACCATCATTCTCCAAAAGCCTTTTGCATCTTGTTCTCTCACATTCTTCATCATATGAAGCTTAAGGTGTAGCAACAAGAGTAGATGCAGGGGTTGGGGTTGGTTTCTCTCTAAACCTCTTCCCAATCACCAATGACATGATAATTATTTAGACTGCTAGTCTCATTTATATTCTCATGATCATGATAATCTAACAATTGATAATAAGCATTATGACTCACAGGTGGAGAAGGAACATATATGTCCTCAACTTCTCGTTGTTTTTGTATAGGGTTAACCGTAGGACAAAATGTAACCTCCCCTCGAGCCAAACATCTAAAAAATTGATCCAACTAACTTCAAGCTCAAGTTCAAGCCCTTCCTCTTTAAATGTTTTAAAATTGTTGTTCTCCTACAAAAAATAATTAACTTATGTTTAATTAACTATTTAGCATTAAAGTAAAGGAAAATAAATTTAAATGGGTTAACCTTAATCTTTAAAGTCCACTACTTCTCACTAGAAGCAATTGTTACTTTATCATAGTCCCATCTTAATCCCATTTCTTTTCCTTTCAACTGTTTCCAAAGACTCCATTTAGTTCTCATCTAATCAAACTTATTTTTAAGCTTAGTTTTATCCCATTGTAAGTTATTCACTTTGTGAAACTCTTCCTGCACCTTCTTCCATGGTATCCTTTGACAAATAACTTCACCACATTTTCCGTTACTCTTTTGATTATATTGGTTACATATGTCACAAAAGATAAGAAGTGTTTCTTTTGGCCAACGAATCCTACCTATATCATTCTCCTCTTAACTTTCTCCTTTGTTTCTTTTTTAGAATGATGTCATCTAATCATACAAGATAAGAGAAGATTATAAATTAGTTAATCAATTTGCAATTGGTTTCACTAGTTAGTTACTTAAATTGGTTGCAATTAGACTATTCCAATAAAATAAATATATAAATACTTTTATCATCTATATATTTTTATTAATTACTTAATTTAAAATTACTCGGTCTCTTAATTTAAAATGAGTAATTGAATTAATTTGTGAATATTATTAAAAAATTATATAAAATGTTATTGTAATATATTTTTATTTAATATATAATAATTAAAGAAAATACTACATTTTGGCAACAGAGAACTATTAAATAATTAAATAATATTATAAAAAGAGAAATATAAGTTTGTAAATGTTAAATAATCAAGTTTTAATGCGTGATTACAAAACCTTCTTAACAAGATTCGGAGAAGAATAAAAAATCTATAAAAAAGCATCTTAAACATGAAAATTAAAAAAAAAAGAGCTAGGGATAAAATAAAAAGTTACAAGTTAGGCTTCAGTGGAATGATAGGAGAGAGTTCTAAATTTACAAGGTCATTATAAAAAATAATGGGGCTTTTCTGTTCACTAAATTTGACAAATTTGGTATGGTATTTCAAAAACATAAGTTTGCATTAAATAAAAAAAATATTCGTGCGAACGTATCCTTTTAGGATTGCATATTTACTACGAATAAGAATTTATTAAACATTTTCTATTAAATTACTATTTGTTTAAATATAATAATTTAAGAAAATACTACTTTATTTTGGTAATAAAGAACTATTAAATAATTAAATAATATTAGAAAAAGATAAATATAAATTTGTAAATATTAAATAATCAAGTTTTAATGCTTGATTATCAAACCATATTAACAAGATTCGGAGAAGAATAAAAAAACTAGAGACAACCATCTTAAACATTCAATGTAACATATATTCTTCATACTACACCTCATTTGATTATTATAAAGCAACAACAATATTATTGCTGTTTATATTTACATAATAAACTGATTAACTAGTGCATACTCCTGGCATCCACAAATATGGTTTCATCTTCTAGTTTCTAATGATTAGCACCTCAATCCTTACCACCCTTAGACCTTAACATTCAATAAGTCTCAGATAGAAGAATGATGTTAAAAATTCTTAATTCAGACAAAAGCATGATGTTAGGATATCATTCTTGCTTACAATTACAATATTAACTAGTTGACTTGCACACATATATTTCCTTTAAAAATATGATTCAAATTGAAGTATCTAATGATAAACAACTCAATTGGATTCAATCCTTATAGACAAAAATGTTACTAGGAACTTAACAAAATCTGGAGAAGAATAAAAAATCTAGAGACAACCATCTCAAAACTATTAAAACATAATGGTTATGATTACAGTTTATAAAACTATTAAAACTCAACATATAAGCACTTTTTTCTTCTTTGCCTTGTATTTCTTCTTTCGATCTCCTGTAGCCACTATCAAAATTACAATTCTCCGGATCAATCCATTCATCTTCATTCATTTTATTTCTACAACACATCTAATAATATAAGCCACACAACCTAATGAAATGAAAACTATTGGCAGGGAACAACTAACAATGATGAAGGAGAACAACTAACAATGGTGACTAACAAGTGTTCAGGAAGAAGAGAGAGAATCAACTTACTAAAAATGACATCACTGGTCGGAATCCGAATGATGAATTGTTGTAACGTTCTTCACTCTACGTATCAGTGAAATAGAGGGAGAGTTTTGCGTATAAGTATGTTGTAATGTAAGATTGTGCTAGAGCTTTTCCATTTTAAAGGTGAAAAGAGACGGTAGGGCTATTGGGAGTTATAAATGGAGTTAAAAGAAATTAATGCAACTTTCTACAATAGATCATAACACCTACAATATACTTCGATTAACACAAAAGACTATGACAAATCCATATTATCTCAACTACTATCAGACTTCGTTTAATAAAAAATATGAGAAATACAGTAATGATTGCAACAATTCCATATTGATCTCGACTTCTATCAGACTTCATTTATTGAAACTAAATCTATCTTAGATTTAGTTTCATTAAATTTCATATTTTTAACAAAGTAAAATTTAGGTTAAGGTGAGTGGACAGGCGTTTATGCGCCCACTTTACCAAAACCTGACTTGCAAGACAACAACATAAGGATCCAACATGAGTTTCAAACAGTTGTTCAGAAAAAAATACTATTCGTGTTCTAAGATAGCAAAATTGTACCTTCAACTAAAAATTGAACACGAGTTTCAACTATTAGACTGTTTTCTAGTTTTCCATTTAGCGTACCTTCCTCAAACAAATCCAAAAGCGAAAACTCTGAGAGGATAGCAGGATTTGTTGTTATAAGTTAAAAAACATATGGTTATTAACATTAAAGGAATTTGTAACCAAAGCACTCTAAAAATTGGTCGTGAAGTAAATAGTGGAGGAGTATCCTTATCAAAATCCAGAATGGAGGTGAACTTTCTGTCAAAAAAATGTATATGTGCTTACCTTGTTGATTAGTTATCTTCTAGGGATCCAATTTCTCATGAACTCTATTACGAGCATCGTTCTGATTCTCATGCAAGCTAAACAGATCCGTAAATTGGACAAAGCAATTCATCAAGTGGAAAACTATTAGAAACAACTTGTGAATAAGAGCATTCCAACCTATTCAGCAACAATCTAAGAAGTGGTTGTTTAAGTTTAATGCCAATAACAAACTCGTTTTTGCAATCAAATTATCATTTTGTAATAGTTCATTTCAATTTAAAGGTCACGAGTATCATTTTCAAGTGCAAGTTGAAGAGTGTTAACTTACAAGAAATGCACAAAAGACTCAATTTCCTTTCTCTCTTCTTTGTCTGTCGACTTTATAGTGAATGATTGCGCAAGAATTTCATCAATATGTTGAAAATAGGCACATTATATATTAATCAAAAGATTACATACCAAAAATGAAGTAATAAAACTTACAAATGAGTAAAACCTATGTTCATTCTCCACGAAAAGGTGAAATAAGAAGTTGAAAGGATCTTTATACAAAATTTAGACTTTGAAGGTTCACCTGTCTAGTTAAAGAAGAAACTTCATTTATTCGAAGGTTCACCTGGTTTATGTTAGGGACCCACAATCTCGCCTCTGGTGGCCTGGATTCTGATGGAGAGCCCAACTATCATTCTACTCCTTCTCCTCCTACCCTTCGGCCGACATTCCCAAAATCCAACAACTAGAGGAAGGACAAACCAGAGGAAAGAGGGTTTCCATTGAGTATAGCAATGATGGGATTTGGGTTAAATTTACTAAATGCATTAATGGCGATGATGGGGGTGGTTTTGGGTGAACTACAGTAGTGAGTTGATAGTGTTTGGGTTAAGGATGTGGCTTGAGTTTAATATACTGAATGCGATACGGTGATGGGGGGTGGTTTTGGGTGAACGATGATGGTGGTTTGATCTGCGGTGATGGGTTAGGGATGTGGTTAACGTGTAAATGGTGGTGATGAGGGTGGTTTTGGCTAATGGTGGTGATATTTTTGGGTGATAAGGTTTCGGCGAGGTTGAAGAGAGTCGAAGGGGAGAAGGGTGGATATGTGAGATAGGAGAAAATTCTAGAGAACCTAGAGAAATGAGAACGAAGAGCAAGTAATTACAAAGGCACAATCGTCATTGCTAAACAACTAATTCAACTGTTTGGTCCAAAACACTCTTATTCTGGAACTTTTTAAAAATCAACTGGTTTAGTTGAATAAGCCAATCGAAGCAGTTCATAACCAAATAATTTTTTATTTTTTAATATAGTCAAATCTCTAATTTGAATCAACTAGCTAAAAGACAACTTATCAGTTGTTTACCAAAGGAGCCTTAAATCAAAAGGAGCTATAATCACTATTAATAAAAGGTGAATAATGAGTTTGAAGTCATTGATATAAAATATAATCAAAAATTTCATATTTAATTTGACCAAAAAGCTATTAAAAATTAATAATAATAAAAGTTCAAGATTCGAAAGATGACCAAGTGCACTAAAAATTAATACTTAAACTATAAAATTGAAAAGATGACAATGCTGAGAGTGTCATATATGAGACATAACTACACTAGCAATAAATTTGGATAGAAGGCGATGAGAGGTAAATTGCATTTATATGATATTTTGTTTGTTCTTGAAGTCTTCTTTAAACTAGTTTCTATTGATCAATTATGCAAACTTATAATTTACTTTTCTCATGTCTTGATACTTGACCATGTCAACAAAAGAAGAGAATTTTTTAAATCTGACGTTAGAATATCTCTTCATCACGTTCAAGTAGTTACCCCAACTAAGGAAAGAGACTCCCACCTTAAAAATCCAAAACCCTCCCCTCAAAAGCCACCCCTTAAGAGAAAACCCAGCAACATTTTATTGGATCGGTCCTTTCTTTTTCAGAATTTCTAATATATTTATCTAATGCTCACAAAAGTAACGATTTCAATGTGTTTAACCTATTACATAAGAATTGATTTCTGTTTCGGTTAATCAATTCTTACCATATTTTATTAAATCTCACACATATGTTTATGTAAGATCCACATAGATATGTGGACAAAATTAAATGGCACAGGTTTGAAACACCTTAACAGGATCAAGAGTGCTCCAACCCATAAGGGTACATAATGCTATAATTACACAAGACATATCCCTAATTATTAAAGAATTAGACGAGATCAACTTAAAGAATGCTGATGCTCGAGGGCTGACCGGTTTTCGTCTCCTGTTGTATTATGACTAACTCCAAGTCTTCAATTTTATGGGTTTTATCCTTATTCAATTCTCTTCCTTGAGAACACTTCAATGTGTTCATCGTTATCTGTTTATTATAGTACCATCGTAACTGCGAGTGCATGTTCTTCAGGCTGTAGCCCAAACTCAATTGGTTATAGTGTGTTTTCTCAGTCTACTCAAGGAATGAGACTCATATAATAATGATCCTATCCTCCGTACCATCCCAAGCGGCGCTTCCTGAATCACCAATGTTCAGGAAGGGATTGTTGAGAATTGGTAACTGATGGATATGGAATCCCTCGGTTCGCAAGGCGAGATGCGACTTCTTCACCCAGAACTTGAGAGGCACCTTGTGACACTCTCCCTATCTACTCATTATACCCTCCAACTCCAATCTTGGCTGAAGCTTTGGCATCTAAGAAAGCTTTGTTAGCTGTCATTCAACTCTCTTTTGACAGTATCGTTTTGGTATGGGAATGCTTGGATTTAATTGCTGGTATAACTAGCAACACTCCGTGCCTTGTAGATTACAAGACTCTTGTTGCCTGAGCTTGAGATCAGTGGAATTTAACAAGTACATTTAAGTTCGAATGATAATTCATTTGAGAAAACAATATTTAAAAATGTCTCATAAACTATGAGATAATGTGAGTTTATTTGAGTACAGCTAGAACAGTAATCACAACTTTAGTTCTTGGTGGCCTTGAAAGCAACCTGCAGCAAGAAAATCAGTTGGTCCATGTAAATTTGCAACAAATGTGAAGGAGGTGAGGACGAAACAATGTCAACTCTCATTTGGTAATATAAGGCTGTCTTGACCATCCACTAACTTTGCAGATTGAATCACATCCCCGGTTTTTATCTGTGAAAGGATGTCCCTTCCAACGGTTGTGTATCTGTGCTCGAGAAATATAGAGTAGATTAAATGACTAAGCAAACACAGTCCTGCAAGGCAACAAAATCTCTAAAACAAAACTTACAAGAAAGTAACACTCCAAAAGCTTACCCAAAAACAGAAAACTGTCCTTCGTCAAAAGATAAACCTCCTAAGCCAGCCTACAATACATGCATCAAACTTATCATACTGGAGAAGGAAACACCCATCCGCATGTTTGGTTAACGGACTTACACTTCTTTTATCATAAAGATAGAAGAAAAATTGGTATGGTGCTGAATACTCCTCAGAGGCCTCACTGTGTGCCATTGCAACTGCTCCATAGACTGATAGGGGAAGAACTGGCAATTCTCCATCCTTCAACATGGTTATTAGAGAGAGGGAAAAAAAAAAGAGAAAGAAAATTAGACATTGAAGAGCAGTTACTGGAACTTGCTAGGACTTGTTACATTGTGAACTTGAGTACTTGAACATCTAGAGTTGTTCGATATAGTGGCTCAAATTGCCCTGATGGCATTATCTCTAAGGGAATGCTGTAACCAGTGTTCTTATCGAGTCCATTGTCGGTGATAACAGCTTGGTTAGTGCAAGTGAGCTTTGCTCCATTATAAGCTCCATCAACTACCTGTAACACCTCTGGTTAAGTTCCTTATTTTCATCAGGTGGGGCGGCCCCAACGTTTTCATTTGAAACATATATTTTTAAGTATATAACTGTTAAAGAGACTTTTGAGAAGTAAAAGAATGTAGAAGTAATAAACATAAAAGAAGAATAACAGGCAAGTCTCAATTGGCCTTTTATGTCCCTGAAAGGCAGACAAATTGCACTGCAGGTACTGGAAAACCATAACTTAACTGCAAGTGACAGAACATTGAAAATTCACTGAGCTTGAAGGGAAAGTCAACTACCTTACCAGTTTTGCAAAATTCCCTGCAGTCAATGGTGCTGAATATCCATCAACAATAACCTGCATCAATGGGTCAATAGAGTTTCAACTTCAGAGCCATTGCAACACAGATAACTGAAGGTGCAAAAATAGACTTTGACCAGTAATGGGTATGCATCATGCGTTATCGTCACAGAATTAACTATAAAAATAGCACATCATATATGTCAGGGAATGGAAGAGCCGATATTCGAAAGAATGTTGTAGGTAGCAGACTTGTTTTGCAAAAATCATCAGAAAATTTTAATCACCCAAAAAAAGTTTATACTAGGTTTCTATGACATTCATGAATTCATTAAACCTGAATTTTTGCAGTCTGTCTAGGTTCACCACCAACTTCTGGGGAAAATGTTGAACCATCTACTTTGGCAATGGTAAATTCAACAGTTCCTCTTCCTGTTAGCCTACATAGACATCCATATAGAAAGATCATATCTAAACAAACCAATCACATAGCCTAGTTGTGAATCAGAGGAGAGAAACATTTACGTGATAAAGCAATAAAATATATTTTTTAACCCAAGTTCAGAAAGGAAGATTACTTATTTGGGTCAGATTTTTTAAGATTTTAGGCATACATTTACTAGTTTGTAGTTGTACCCAAATCCTTTCTAAAGTTAGAAGCACATTCGAGCTATTCATCAGACAATTAGGATGATGGAATGAAGGAAATAGATCTTGGTGAGAAGAGGTTATGAAAGTAGTGGCCCCAATGAGTAGAGGTTAGGCGTATAGGTGGTGGGCTCGCTATAAGGTGATAAAAGACAGACAGTTTCAGTTTAGTGAAAGGCTGCTTACAAGTTTTGGAATTGGATTTCGAAAATAATCAAGGGTTGATACTTGTAATAATTTGTTCCACAGTGCAATAAATGTTTTTCTGTTTACTATTATCCTCCTCATTGCTCAATTCTTTACCATGCCTGCTGTTGACCTGCGAAATATTATTCCATTTGTTTATAGCAGACTCCACCAGTAATCGATCCTTTTAGAACCTTTAATGCATAAAAATCCCTTATTAAATTGACATATGTCAAAAATTCAACAATAAACTCCAAGTGAGTCACACAAAACCCAAGGATCATATTTAGAAAGGGAGAAAAGTTAAAGATAAGTTAAGAGTGCTAGACATGGCTTGACAAAGGCATTTCCATCAGTATAATATGCATATAGTACTGCAGCTACAACAAAAATGGCATGCATTTGAACAGTTATGCAGAGGACTTACCTAGGATATTTCAAATATTGCCCAGGTAACAAAAAGGACAACCCAGGAGCCTGTTGCAGAAAATGGTCAAGCTCAGATTGTGATCATGCTCAAGTTGTGTGCATAAGTTGCAGTTTTTATTATATTCAAATTTAAGACATCCTTTCTCGATAAGTTTGCCACAGCTACGAAATACATGACTAATGTTTTCTTTGGTGATTTGTCCTTTGTTTATCCTTATGCTAATTTCATGAGAACCAAATACCACCTGCACATCAAGTTTACCTGCAGCAGTTCGATCTCTGCTATTGTATCTAGTGAAGTTGCAAGGGCAACAGAGACTTTGTCTGGGTCCTGATCCTTAATACTCTGAAGCAGCAATTGCAAACCACCCTAGAAAATTCTAATCTAGTTATTGTCCTTACAACATATCCATAAGTCATCATGACTGACCATTTTGTTATTGACAGCATATGTCTAGGAAATAAAGTAATAAAGATAAATTGTTATTACGTGATTCCAGTCCAGTAGTGTATTATTTATTTTCTTGTAAACAGCAAACAACAGCACTACATAGATTTGGCCATGGAACAACACCAAGAAATATATTTTTTCATCTTCTAATAGTATGACAGAATCCGGAAAAGAAAAATCAAACAGACAGTGTCAGAGACGAGTGGAAGTATATTGCCAGACTTTAAGTGAACTATAACACTTTATCTAGTGATCATGGTTTGACCATGTTAGTGAATTGTAGGTTGGAACACTTTTTTATAAACATTTTTCATCGGCAATCAGTGTTGGTTTCCTATTTTAATGTGCCACATTATGGGAAATGGAAGAACATATAACTCCGGTTAAAGTGGCTTCAACATATGGAGAGAACTACTTAGTAACTGCCTAACTTCTCATACCTGCCCCTCAATTAGTGAAGTATATAAAGTAGACCCCTTCTCCCTCAATTCTGCAGGTATACTGTCCAAGATAGAATCCTTTTCATCTATTGCTATCTGCAGTCATAACACAAAATGCAAATCATTTGCAAGAGAAAAAATGGTTAAGCACCATGGTCAAAATGCTGATAAGTTGATAATTTAAATCCTGAAGGAAAACCATTCAGTAACCACAAGTTGAAAAGGCACATCTCCTGATAAAAGGAAATGGCCTAGAGGTAAAGGCTCTCCCCAGAGAGCCATGGTATGAGTCACTTTTTCCCTTTGCCAGAGTTATTCTCAAACTATGTATTAGAAATGAAAAAGAAAAGGAGCATCTTTATAAGCAATCAAAACTTTAGCATAAATTTTAAACAAGTTCCAATCATATGCATCACTGTGATAAAACATAACTGAAAAGCAAAAGAGTAAACATTTGAGCAACCCACTCTGGTATCATAAGCTTCTTTTGATAATAAATACGGAAAGATAAAGGTGCATACTTTTAGAGCTTTCTTCACATTTCCCTCCATGGTTCCATAAGGCTTTCTCTGTGGAATTCTCAGCAAATATGAGATATCCTCCATTGAAGTCTAGAAGCAAGAAACAAGATGATCTGCAAATTGATTTCCTTCCAAGTTAGAGAATATAACAACAAGATAACATATGAATATCAACCTGTATGTTCTTCATGTTTGGATTTGCAGGTATAGCCCTTCTCAGAGCAAGTTCCCCAGTTCTTGGAACCTTAGTGTCTGGAGAATAAAGAACTGCTTCGGCTGAAGGAATCAAAGGTAAAGGCGAAGCAAGCTGCACAAAAAGCAGTAATACAGCAACTAAATTCTCGAGTTTCTTCAGTCCATATGCGGGAGTTGAGATAAACAAACTTTTAGGAAAAACACAACAGGAGGCCACATCCTGTATCACAAAAAGCTCAAGTTAGGCGAGACATCATTAAGTACATAGCAGAATTTGGCCGCATATTACCAAAATAAAAAAAACATAAATCTCAATAAACAAAGTATATCCTGAAATTCATGTACCTCTGTGTCAATAGAAGCTTAAATAAGACTACAAAAACACGCGAAGCATTCAAAGTATGCATCCTCAATATATTTTTGCATACATACAGAATGAACTAAATCCTTAAGTCTGAGACGGCGAAAGGTTAAGCAACCTCTTATAACATGGCAGTTGCTAAACCCCCACTGCAAATCCATCCCCCATTATCTCTTTCAATACCATGTTTTTCACAGAAGCAAATTCCCCAACGATTTTAAGCACCATTTAGCCAGAATAAACACACTAAACAAAATATTGATTTCGGTGAGAGAAGTCAGAAATCCAAAAACTAAACTGAACCGAAAAACATTCTTGCGCATGCCACAGATGGAAATAATTCCAATAACTTACATGCAAAAAGAATTAAAATTTGAAACTTTTTCTAAAGAAACAACCTTTTCAAGGCTTCGAATTGACTTGTGGAGGGCTGATCTAATTGCAACTTGACCACGAGCTGCATTGGCTCGAAAAGCCAAATGGGTACAGAGAAAATGGTTTCTTTGGATTAAGGTAGAGAAGGAGAGCTTGAAAGAGAGTTTGTGAGAGGTGATAAATGAGGACGGTAGCGTAAAGGCCATGACTTTGAAGTCGTGAAAGATAGACGGAGAAAGAGAGAGGTTTTTGGCGCGCCTCATCTATCTTCAGTCCTACGAGGATGCTTTTCAGTGGTTTCTGTCCAGTTGTTGTTCGAAACTTTAATTTTTTTTATTTCCATTTTTTCCGGAAAAATCGAGTTGACGAAATAGTCCTTAAATCTGAAGTATATTATCAAACCACCACGTTGTTCCTTTTTTTTTTTTAATATAAAGAGGCCAAAAACTATATTAACTCAAAGCTTAGCAAATAACATTTCTTGCGCATCATGATAGATCTTGGACGCCTAAAGGTGGCTGCTATAGGGCATGAAGTCTTGGGGGTAAGACGCTTGCAAAAGTGGTCAATCAGTCGGCACACTGGTTCCCTTCTCGGACAACATGCTGGAGTCGAATCTCCCAATGTCTCTGGAGCAGTTCTTGGATACCTGTAACCAAAAAAGTAATCTCAATTAGTACTCGATGAGGGCCGGAAAGAAGCATAATGACCTCGATGGAGTCCATCTCGGCAACCATCCTGCGATATCCTAGGTCCCAAGCTAGTGTAAGAACAGTGAACACGCCCCAGAGCTCGGCCAGTAACGGCGAGCCTCTCCCTAGATGTTGCTAGAAGCCTCCACACCAATTGTCATGACAATCAAGAATTAACCCACTGGCAGAAGCTGTAGAGGCTCCTAGTTTGACAACTCTGTCCGTATTAACTTTCATCTACCCCGCCGAAGGTTTGGTCCAGCCCACACTGGTGCCCACTGGAACTCCGTGAGCAGGGAACACACTCTGCTCCATCATCCTGGCTCGCTCGATCCAGTCGACATAATCGAGAGTGACCCAGGACCCATCTTCTGGCCAAACAAAGTCGGCCTCAAATAAGTAGCGGTTACGTCACTTCCAAAGAGACCAGCAGGCTACTCCAAAAATAGTGGCCCACGTAACTGGAGTAACCGGAACAACCTTCGTGAGGTTATATTGTAACCATAGGTTCACATCATGCTGGAAGAAGGCGGTATCCACCACCTCACAAGGAAATTGTCGCCAAAACGCCAATGCCTGTGGATAGTCCCGCACAATATGGATCGCGGTCTCTTCTTGCCCACAGAAAGAGCAACGATTATCCATGGCAATATGGCGCGCCAACCGTTGTTGATTCGTTAAGAGTTTATGTTTGGCGACAAGCCAAAGAAACAATCGAATCCGTTGTGGCCCAGGCCATTTCCAAATAATCTCCCACAGCTAGTGACGGTGCTCACGGGAACACCCCTCAATTAAGTCATACGCAGTTGCCACCATAAACCTCCCATGTGGGGTAGGCGCCTACTTCAAATGGTCCTCCCCGTCCCCTTCAGTGACTGGGCCAGACAAACTGTAGCCAAGAGATATTGTTGAAAATCATTCCAGCGCCAGCTACCTCGATCGGTCATGAGGGATGCGGTCGTAGCAAAACGAAGGTTGTCAGGGACCGGAGCAATGGCGACATGGATCAGAGGCCCCCAGTCATCCAACCAGCGGTCCATCTAGAAGAAGATGCGTCGCCCATCACCCCTGGACCAAGACAACCCCCGCCGAACAACATGCCAGGAAGCCGATATGCCCCTCCAAATAATGGAGGCCCCTGGCCTAGAGATCCGGAGAGGGATCGTTGTTGTGTCAAGTCGATATTTTCCCCGAAAGATCCGAATCCATAGGGCGTCGGGTTTAGTGAGGAGGCCCCAACCTAATTTAGCGAGAAGCGCATCGTTGGTAGCCTGAATGCGTTTAATCCCCAGACCTCCTTCAGCTTTAGGTTTACACACCGACTCCCACTTGACGAGATTCATCTTCCGACACTCAGTGGTAGACCCCCAAATAAAGTCACGCAGAAGTTTTTTCAGGTCATCACACAACTGGCGCGGAAGTCATACTGTCTACATCGTAAAGATAGGCAAGGTCGAGATGACCGATTGGGCTAAGGTAACCCGACCAGCTAGGGACAATAGTTTGGCTCGCCAGCCAGCCAGTTTTGACTAGGCATTGTCAAGAAGATGTTGACACGTACGACGAGTAGACCACTCATGGATCAAAGGAACCCCAAGATAACGTCCAGGTTATTTGTACTAGTAACCTAAAGCCCCTGGCTAAGCCGTTGTGCTATATCTCGATGGACGTTCCTTGAGAAAAGGGCTCGAGTTTTGGTACGACTCACTTGCTAACTTGAGGCGAGGCAGAAAGTCTCCAAGGTACGAGCGATGATACGTGTCTGTGTATCCATTGCTTCTGCAAAAAGCACGAGGTCATCATCAAAAAATAGGTGGGAGATAAATGGTCCCATGCGGCTCAACTTGATCAGCTTCCACACCCCACTTCCCACCTCTCGAGAGATGAGGTGCCCAAGTCGCTTCATACAGAGAACAAAAAGGTAGGGGGCGAGAGGGTCGCCTTGCCGAATGCCCCACAAGGGTCTGAAAGTAGTCGTGACACACTGTATGATGACCCAGACTAAATTCTCAGGAAGACCAATCTCTAACAGGGTCTCCTGGAGGAACTGCCACCGAAGCCGGTCATAAGCTTTCTCCAAGTCCACTTTTATGGCCATATATCCTGTAGGTCCAGTCCTCTTACGCATCAAATGGATAACCTCCTGGGCGATAATAATATTATCAGTGATATGTCGGCCTGGGATGAAGCTACATTGATGTTCCGCAGTCAGGTGGGCCATATGCACTTTCAACCGATTCACCACCACTTTCGATATGATCTTGTAGAGGACATTACATAAGCTGATCGGGCGAAACTGAGAGATCTGGATTGGGGATGGGATCTTGGGTATGAGCACCAACAAGGTGGGATTTAACTCCGGATCCCACCGTTCCTTACGGAAGACCTGCTGGATAAACGACACCACAGACGGCCCAACGGTCCCCTAGTGGTGTTGGAAGAAGAGAGCATTAAAGCCATCCACCCCCGGGGCTTTATTGGGATTCATAGCATAGACAACACTCTGGATCTCCTCCGCCCGGAGAGGGTTAGAAAGCTTCTGAAACTGCTCCCCCGTAAGGGTTGGGAAGGCGCCCAAAATTGGAAATTAGGCCATAGGCTCCTCGTCCAAGGTATAAAGTTGGACAAAATAATGATGGACAAGGTGGCGCAGCTGGTCAGGATCCGAAATGACAGTCCCTGAGGAGTCTCGAAGTCGCTCAATGCGTAGCTTCTTGCTCTTGTCTAAGGTGACGGTATGGTAATATTTAGTGTTGCGATCCCCCTTCGAAAGCCAATCACACCTAGCTTTTTGGTGCCAAAACAGTTCCTCCTTGCACTGGACCTGTAACAGATCTCGGCTTAAAGTATCCTCCAAAGCCAACAATGAAGCCCTCGGATTGGTTGTCATAGCACATTGGATCCCTTCCAACCGGGCAACCAAATTCCTCTTATGGTAGAAGATATTACCAAACACTTGCTGGTTCCACCGCATAAGGTGCTGAGAGAATTGGGCTAAAGATAGGCTCAAGGCCCCCTCCCCATGGGTCCAATGCTGCGCGACCAAGGAGTGGAAGCCAGAATGAGTGCGCCACGCATTCGAGAACTGAAATAACGGAGCTCCAGAAGTTCTCGGCTAGGGTCTGAAAAATTAAAGGAGCAAAGGCCGATGGTTAGACCCAAGGAAGGGAAGGTGGTTATTCACCGTGTGGGGAAATTGCTGCATCCACTCCGTCGAACCAAACACCCGATTGAGCTGAGCTTGAGTCGTGCAGCGACGCCAAGCAAATTTAGATCCTATGAAGCCCAAATCATGTAAACCGCATCACTGAACCCAGTCCTTAAACCTTTTCTTCCCTACTGGGGAAGAGGTAGCTCTACCCTTCTTATCGGCTTCAGCTATTTTAGCATTAAAATCTCCACCGATGATCCAGGGACGAGTAGTTTGGCCTCCAAGACAGGTAAGGACAGGCCAAAATAGGGCTTGGGAGGCCCCTTACGGACTGGCATACACCACCGTCATGTCGAATGAGTACGACCTATATTTAACAGTCGTGTGAAGGAATTGCCGATGCGCTACTCCAATCGAGATGATAAACTCCTCCTTCCATAATAGCTAGAAATCACCCAAGAATTGTTCCACTTCGACGCGAAAAGAATAGTCAAAACTGAAGGAATGGATAATATCAGAGGCCCGAGGGCCACTAATACAAGGTTCCATCAGGGCCAGAATACCCAGTTTGTAATTACTAATGTAAGTACGCAAGAGGGTCTGAAATTTCGATCCTCCCACTCCTTGGCAATTCCACAATAATATCGACATAAAAACGAAAAGGAAGAAGGGATCCTACCTCGGAGTCACTTCACTGCCCTCCTCTCGTGGCTCGTGACTCTCCAGAGTTGGAGGCTCGTGGTCAAGACTCAACACCAATCGTGGCTCGGTACGATTGTCGGGCCCGGAGGATGTCATCGAATCATCAGGAGGTTCCGTGGGTTAAAGCTTAGGGAGTCCTGCCCCCGGCACCGGTTCCTCAACCCCCTCCATAGGATGGGCCCGCTCCTCGGCCCCCTGATTCGGGTCTGCTATTATCTGGCTATCGCAGACCATCTTGGAGTGTGACGGGATAACAACTGCTATATTTCTGTCCTTGTCCATGGGCTGTAATGGGATAGGTAGGTATTTGTTGGCGTCGTGGGTCGAGGTAGTGCTAGCCTACCCCTGGGTCTTCCGGAACAAGGGAGAGAAAATCACAGACGTCCCCTTGGAGGCCTTCGTGGGCTTTCTGGCCTGTTCAGTCTGCCTAGCCATGGGCCCTGTGGGCTGAATAGCCTCTGATCCACTTGAAGCAACCACCTGGACCCTTTGGCCCAGCCCTTCCAAAGTCACCTGGGTAGGAGCCCCCGACGGACCAACAGGCTCCAGGCCCGTATTGTAACATCCCAACACCCATGTTAAGGCTAGAATAGTAACTTATGATAAAGTATTGTGAAATTAGGAAAAAGCACGTCATGCATAAATAATTGTGACATACACATTTATTTTGCACATTCATGTGATTGTACATGCATTCACTGGCATTTCCGGGTAAATTTGATTTATAAGTGGGAATTGCAAATTATTTGAGCTGAAAATTTAGTTGAGGTATAATTTGATTATTTCAAATTTTTGGTATTTTTTTGAATTTCTGAAAATTTTGGAGTAAAAAAAAAGGGGGACAAATGAGAAGGTGACACATGGCCCACATGCATGGGTGCCATATGTCATTAATGTGTTAAACCATGTGGTTAGGTGGCTTCCCCCTCATTCTCTCATTGCTTCACCGAAAATTTTAGATGTTTAAATTTGATCTTGAGCTATGAGTTGGTTTAGAGTGAGTTGAAGGTAAATGGAAGTGGAAAAGCAAGACACATGTTCTGTTGAGAATTGTTACTGTTCATAAAATTGTAGTGGAGAAAGGAGGAAGAAGATGATGAATTGCGTGTTTGATGTTAGTGGTTGAAATGTAATTAAAAACTACAGTTTTTCATTGAACAGCTCTCAGTCTTTTGCCTATAACTTTTTCATCCGAACTCCAAATCACTTGAAACTTAGAACAATGGATTTCTAAGATATTTTTCTTTCTCTCCATAAAAATTTAGAGTTATCTGAATTGATTTGGAAGTGCTTGATATGATGAAAGTGTGGAAGTCTACTGGAATGTTCTGAACTGGAAATTTTCATGATCATGCTTCGGTTTTCTAAGTATAACTTCAATTGTACATTTCTGAATGGGTTATTTTTTAATTCATATTAAACTATAGACATATTTATACAATTTTTGTGAAGAGGTCGAATTTTAATTCTGTCTCTTTGATTTTCAAAATTGGCATGGAACTGAGTTTTAGCCTAGGCTATAGCCTACCAGGGATAGAAATCATGTCCTGTGGTTATTGAATAAACTGTATTGATGTGGGACAAATTAGGTTGAGTTGTCTTCACTAAAGTTGTATCTTATTCTCTTAGTTTTAAATTGGTATAAAGTTTGTAATTTTTGGATGTTTGAGCTGAAAGATATGAGTTGTACAATTTGAGAGAATGATCATGTTCTAGCCAAAAGTTCAAATTTGCACATTTGGAGGTATTTTGTACATAACTCATTGAATACTGAATCAAATTGGATGATCTTAGAGTCGATACAAACTTAAGACACTATAGAGCAACTATCCAGAAGGAAGTATTGCCTAATTTTGTCATTTATCCTACCAGATTAATTATGCAAAATTGACCCGAAAGCATATGGGTAGAAAATCTGAAGTGGTCAATTAGGTTATCAAATTGATTTCACATTGTTTTATTTTGGTCCAAATTAT
>JANSVA010000218.1:52397983-52408286 GCA_025504915.1 Erythroxylum reticulatum | reverse complement strand
CATGAGCTTCATGTGTCCCTTAAAGGAGCTGCCATGTGTCAATGATACATTAGGTCATATGTCACACACTTAGTGCTTCCATTTGTCAATGTATCAACTATGCCATTTGTCAATGCTTTAACCATGCTAAATGTCACTAACTCATAAGTTAATCGTTCTAATTTTTATGTACCAACTTAACTTGCCACTTGTCAACTTTTCCTAGAACAAATGTACATTTAAATACCTTAATTCTCTAATGAAATCAATTAATTCCAATTCACTAATCATTATCCACTTGATCAAAAAATTCAAATCATAGGTCTTTCATATTCTAATCATAGCAAAATTCTAACTCCTATCATACATGTACTTTCATAAACTTTCAACTAGGGTATATTTTGGGGCCTTACATAATTTCCTAAAAACAAGTTTGAGATTAAATTTATAATTGTATTTTATTTTATTAATATATGCTTTACAAAATGAACATATATATTCACAAGTTGAGATGAGATACTTTTGGATTATAGCTAACAGAATAGATAATAGTGGTAAACAAGTCAAGGTAGATTTGATCTCCTTTTGTGCCTAAAGAGTCATTTTATCGTACCCTCACAATTTGTGCTTCCATTATATATGTCAATCTTGGGTCTCTATAATAGTAATTGCTTCTTAGGTGTAGCTTTGGTGAGAGAGTCAATAAGTTGGTCACTTATATGAATATGTGAAACTCTTAATTGTTGTTGAAGTACTTGATTTTTGACAAAATGAAAAGTGCAATCTGTTTCATACAGGAGTGGAAGACAATATTTTACATACATAAGTGGCAACAACATTGTCACAATAGATGGTTGTAGAAGAAAACGGTTAATGAAATTCCATCAAAAGTTAGTAATCCAATTGAGTTTAGCAGTAGCGATAGCAATGGCTTTACATTCAACTTCAGTTGAACTTTGAGAAATGATTTTCTAGTTTTTCAAAGTTCAATTGATAGAGAAACTACTAATAAGGACAATATAAGTTGAAGTGGAGGTAAGATCATCTAAATTTCTAGCCCAATCAAAATTAAAGAATATATGTAAAGATAGGTTGGTAGTTTTTTATAGGTGGATTCACTGATATTGTGTGCCTTTTAGATATCGAATAAATCTTTTGACAATAGCCTAATATGTGGAGGAAAGGTTGTACATAAATTAAGATAGTTTATTTATAGGGAAAAATATCAGGTTAAGTATTATCAGGATAATTATTAAAGTGAACTAAGAATTTTTTAAAATTCTTTTGCATCCATTTAGGAGTGGTATCATGTAGTTTTAACCTTGTTTTATTGGAAGTGGGAGTTTTCATTAGTTTGGCATTAAGCATATAAGCTTTAGATAGAAGGTCATTAATGTATTTTTGTTGAGACAAGAAAAGTCCTTGGGATTCGATCCTTATTAAATAGTTAAGAGGGTCAAGATCTTTTAAAGGGAAATTAGAGGAGAGATTTGTAACAAATTTCTTGACTGTGTGGATTTTATTGCCAGGAATAATAATATCATCAATATAGACAAGCAAGTAGATGAGAAATGGACCATTGTCAAAGATGAATAAGGAATTATTAGAGATTGAATGATAGAACTTTATTGAAGAAGATAGGAACATAATTTATGATACCAAACCATTGGTGTTTGGCATAGTTCATAGATAGCTTTGATTAATTGACACACTTAGTTTGGTATTTTGAGTTTTAAAAACCAAAAGATTGTTGTATAAAAAGGGTGTCAGTTAACGTACTATAGGAATGCATTGTTAACTTCAAGTTGAAATAATTCCTAACCATACTTAATAGCTAAATAAGAATTGTACATATTATCGTTGGTTTCATGATGGGGTTAAAGGTTTTGGTGAATTCAACATCTGAGCATTGGTGAAAATTCTTGGAAATAAGACAAGCTTTATAACGAGATATAAAACCATCTAGGATGGTTCTGATTATGAATATTCTCTTACAAGTAAATACATTTTTGGTTAGTATAGGTGGAACAAGTTTCTAGGTGGTATTTGTGATAAATGCATTATATTTATGCATTTAAAACATCAAGCCATTGAGCATATTGAAGATTTTATTTTACTATAATGGTTTCAAGTAAAGGGGAGGGATGTTTTTGGGTGTGTAGATCAAGTATTAGGTAAGGCTTCACATTTCCTATTTTGGATCTAGTGATATTAACACCGAAAGTTTAATAAGGAAGGATAATTGTGATAGGTCATTAAGAGATGAGTACATGATATACTGGTAATGACATTTGGTTTTTGGTGAGTGGAGAGTTATTGGATAAAGTAGAAGATTCAGTAAAAATTGAACAAGTGGATGTATCCTTCCTTGTTGGGGAACTGAGATTGGGCACGATTGATTGTTATGTTTGAGATTTATTAGTTATTTGAAAGATGGGTAGTGTTGGTGATATTTCAGGTGCATGTAAATTAGTTAGAGAATTGGGATTAAATGGTATAGGTGGATTCTTAGGTGTCAGTGTAGGATACTATATAAACAATAATTAATGAGGAGGTTGGTTACTTTTTGTTTGTGAGGGGTTAGATGGAAACCATTGCTTACAAAGTATCATATGTCTTGATATATAGGTAGAATTTGTATATGGATTGTGACATATATGTGAGTTATATAGTATGGAGAAGCCAATGAAGATGCATGATATGAAATATGGTTTAAGTTTTGTAAAAGAAGAAGAATGTAAATATGGGTAACATAAGCAACCAAAGGACCTTAGTTTGGCATAACTGAGTTATTGATGAAACAATTATTCATAGAGAGATTTAAACTAAAGAGTTAAAGTATATATTTGGTTAATCATATATACTAGCATTTGGAAGGCAGTAATCCAGTATTTGATAAGTAAGGACGCATAGTGAAGAAAGGCAAGTCCTGTTTTGACAACATGATGATGCTTTCGTTTAGTTGTAACAATCAAAAAGTGTAGGATGGGGACTGGGGAGGTTGAATTTCAAACTGGGAGAGAGTATGAAATAGGCTTTTGTACTCACCATCATCATTAAAATAAATAATCTTGATTAGCATCTCGAAATATTTCCACTATATTTTTTAATTGAATAAAAACAACAGTAACTTGGGACTTGTTTTTCAAAAAATATATCATAAATATTTGGTGTAATAATCTAAAAAGATAATATAATATCTAAAATTATCTTAAGAGAGACAAATCTAGACCCCAAATGTATGTGTAAATAGCTTTAAGGGAAAGGTAAATAGGAATGTTGTTTGTTCTAAATGGAAGTCTATGACTTTTATTAAAAAAAATCAGAATAAGTTGCAACAGAGAAAATAAAAAATAAATGGAAAATTTAAGAAGAATATTATTGATGGGTGACCAAGTTTATGTTGTCATATTTCTTTATTTTCAGTTTTAGAAATGTGAAGAGAAGGGGGTTATTGTTAAGTTGTGGAAGGAGATGCTCATTTGTAAACACCATTTTTATTCTAGTCCTAAACCAATGATGCCTCCATATTCAAGTTTATCTCTAACAAGTACATCATCACTTCCCTTATATTCAGAATTTATAAAGAGATTATTCAAATAAGAAGTTGGAGAAGATCAAAGTCCACCAACAATGGCTTTTTTTGTTGGTGATATTAACTTAGGTCCAATTTGAATTAGGTGATGTTTAAAATGAGAGCAACAAATTTTTTGCTATATGAACAATTTTATCACAGAGTTGACATATTGGGCAAGGTGAAGAATAATTATTTAAATACCAGGGAGAGGATAGGTATATGTCTTTTTGTGTAGAAGAACTTGTTAAGTTTGGAGTACGTTGTGTGAAGTTAGATCTAATATTAAATGATGGATAATTGGTATGAATGGTGTATGAGGGTGCTTTGTAAGATTTAGGTCCTCCATTATAGTGTTATTATATTACTATATTATTGATTAGGATGAGCACTGGGTGAGTTGGGTAGTGATGGTAGACAAAAGTTTCTTTCCTTCTTATTTTATGAAGGTTTCACAATTAAAGGTTTTCTTGTAAAGCTTTTCAAATGTCATTAGTGCTTCTCTTCCTTTTAATAATTGTGTTGAATTCATTGTAATCATTACTTAGACCCTTCAAAGTGTATGCAATTGTAGGAGGCAGGTAAGGAGAGGATGTGATTGAAAAGGTTCCATATTAATTTAGGGTGTTGGTGTTCTTAAGGAGAGCTCTGGGATTGGTCATCAGTTGAAAAGAGTTTCAGTTTAATTAACTTTCATGTTGGGAACTTAATCCTTTCTCTTTCATATGGGGTTGATCATTAGCGGAAAAAAGTATTAGTGTCTGTTTGGTTGAGCTTTTGGAGGGTGAATAAGCACTTTTTTCTACTGCAAAAACTTTTTTTAAAAAAATGAGTGTTTGACTGTAAAATGAAAAAGCACTTTTTTAGTAGATATAGCTTTTTTGGCAGCTAAAATACAACTTTTTAAAAAACTCAAATTGGATCTTCTCAGAAAAGCACTTTTTTAGGTAAAATTTTCAGATTAATTAATAAACCTATTTTCTAGTCCCTTTTGCTCTTATATTTACACATAATTTTCACAATACCCACAAATACATCTTTAGGATTATTTTGAGATTTATATAATATTTTTGACTTTTTATATGTTTTAATATTTATTTTTGATATTAGTTTTACTTATGTTATAATCTATATAAAAGATTTGGTTATATTTTTTTAATTTATGTTTCGTATAGTTTAAAATTATATAATAATTAATATATTGTGCTTTACATATTGTTTAATATATTTTAAATAATATTTATATGCATAAATAATTTTTATTACAAAATAAAATATAGTTAAAATTAAAAGTGCTTTTTATTTTTACGTTGTCAAACAGTCTATTGTACGAAGATTTTTTAAAAAAGCTTATTTTTAAATGACAGTCAAACAGTTATCTAGCTTCTTAAAAAAACTCTTCTCATAAAAGCTCTACTGACAAAAGATCTACTGATATAAGCTCATCCAAATAGGCACTTAGTGTAATTAACTTTCATGTTAGGATCTTGAATCTTGATGCATTTTTAACTTAAGTGTTGATGTTTGCTACTTAACCGAGTTATAACCAATATTGATTACAAGATTTCTTAAATATAACTCAGTAACCTACTTTATTCCTTAAACTTGTAAAGTCAAATAGATAAAGCACCAACTAAAATTGGAGAACAATGTTCATATAGGCAATTTCCTCCTTCCTCATACAATTATTTATTTTAGGTCCTTAAATTTACACTCTATTCCTCTCTATTATTAGGCAAATTTTAAATATACGATTAATAGTAGTTGTTTGGCAGTAGATATATCACATCCTTCATTCCAAGCTATTTCATCATGCTTGGTGCTTTTACTACTTAATGTATATTCACAAAGTGTTATAAATAATAAGATAAAACACAATCATAAAGATCATGTTAAACAGGATCATTTGCATATGCATATAATAAACAAAGAATCACATACTTGGATTCTCGTTGTAGTTCCACCGATTAAAGAACTTTTATTGCATTCTCTTCTTCTTTTAGAAGTTTTCGTTCATCAGACTGATTATGTCTTTTGTGTTTGTTTGTTTTCTTTTAAATGTTGCATCTTTAACTACCTTTGGTAGTTATGTAAGGTAAAATTACCTTAATACCCCTAATGGGTGTATTTAATTCATTATCTCCTACTCACACATGATAGGTTTTAATCTAATTAAAAAAACAAACTCTACATTATTCATACTTGTTTAATAAGCGATGGGACCAGCATACGATGAGAGCACATTGCCATATATCTGTTAGGAGTATATGACATCTCGATTTAACAAATTGATCCTAGGACTTATGAGTCCTTGAGTACACATTGTATGCTATACCCTAGGTCATATCTCGCATTTGCAGTTTTCTTTGATCTCATTTAGTTTCTTGAGTCATAACTATATTCAAGTTCTCTACTAAAGAGATGATGGCCATCTATGAATACTTTTCATACGAGTTAATGATCTAAAACAATGACCTTCCTTTGATCTCAATTCTCTCTTGAATTAAATTTAATTTGCTTTCCTATAATTATTCCATAGGATCGCATCTTGCATGATCTTTTGGCAATAACCTAAAGTAGCAAACCTTAAATTCAATTGTCAAGAATGAAACAAGAGTCATAAGGGTATATGATGAGGTTCTTCTTAACCTCAAGGGTCTCATACAATGTAAGATGAGATCTTGCAGCTTACATTAATCCCTTTTTAGTAGTCAGTTGTGCACATATGATACGAGTTATGTGCTATGATATTTACCCATTTTATTTAACTTGAACATCTTTCATTTAAGAAATACCGTACAAATGATAGTTCAAACATACTCAATGTTTAACTTGAGTTCACTTATCTACTCAAAACCTGTTCAGAACTAACATTTGGCAATGTAAGATGGATATAGTAATTAACAAATCACGTTGAATCAATTTCTTTGAGGCATTTATAGTTTAAATTTCTCACTCTCAATTATCACCTAGATAATAAACTTTAAACATGCCTCATCTTTAGCGAGCATAAACACTAGAGGTGATTTCCTATGTGAAAGAGCCAATCTATAATCTGACTCATATACTTATGATTTATCCTAACATACATTTATACACAAACATATATATTCATGAATCAAATGATACACAATGTATAATCTTTATCATACATTATATCCAAACATATGACATTAGATTGAGTGAACATACATAGAGAAATGTTTATTGGTACATTTAAACATCTACATAGTCCTAGTGACTTTACATGCCTAATGTATACATCTCTAAAAATTGGTTTTGTCATTGGGTCTGCTATCATATCTCGCGTAAATATATATTTATGGTCACCTCTCCTAGTGCAACTAAATCTTTCACATAATTATACTTAGTATCTATGTGATTTGTCTTACAATGAAATATGGGGTCTTTAGTATAAGTGATTGAAGCTTGACTATCACAGTTGATGGTCACTGGATTAATTTTGCTTTTAGTGACCTCCAAATGCACAAAAAATCAATGAAGCCACACAGCCTCTTGTACTATAGTTGAGAATGCTATAAATTTAGCTTCCATTGTGGATAATGCAATGCAAGATTGTTTCTTACTTTTCCATGATATTGCTTTATGGTTTAGTAAGAATACATATCCTGAGGTAGATTTTCTTTCATCTAAATCTCCTCCCCAGTCTGTATCTGTATATCCTTGTATACATAGATCATTGTCTTGATAATATAATGCAAAGTCCACCGTTCCCTTTAGATACCTCAATATTCTCTTTACTGCTTTCCAATGTGCTTGGCTTGGATTTGATTGATATCTGCTCACTATCCCAACGGCGTAACAAATATCTAGTCTTATACACATTATTATATACATAAGACTTCCAATTGTACTAAAGTAGGGAACATTCTTCATTTATTCCCTTTCTTGTGGTGTTGACAGACAATTTCTCTTACTAAGGCCTTCATTTTTAGCAATAGGATTATCAAATGGTTTATAATCTTACGTACGGAATCATTCAAGAATTCTTTGAATGTACATTACTTGTGAAAGCGATAACAATCTCTTCGAACAATCTCTTAAAATCTCGACTCCAAGAATGTATGCCGCTTTACCCATGTCTTTCATTTCAAATTCAGACGATAACCAATCTTTGATTTGCGTAAGAAACACACAATCATTACAAGCAATCAATATATCATCCATGTATAAAGATAAAATTGCAAATTTATCTTTGAATCTCTTAACATAAACACAATGGTCTTCATCGATCATTTGAAAATCACACTAAATGATTACATTATGAAAAAGAATATACCATTGCCTTGAAGATTGCTTCAGGCCGTCAATTGATTTTAATAACCGACATACTTTATTTTCTTGACCTGCCTTGATGAAACCTTCAGGTTATTCCATATAGATTTCTTAATCTAATTCTCTATTGACAAAAGTAGTTTTTACATCCATTTGATGTAATTTAAGATCCATACTAGCTACTATAGCTAGAATAAGACAAATTGAAGCAAACTTCACAACAGGTGAAAAAGTTTCCTCGTAATCAATTCCCTCTTATTGTGTATATCCTTTTGCTACAAGACGTGCCTTATATCTTTCGATATTGCCATCAGCTTTTCGATTAATTTTTAGAACCCACTTGTTCCTAATTGCTTCACGACCTTCAGGGAGGTCAACCAAGTCCTATACTTGATTTGAGCTTAAAGAAGTCATTTCTTTTGTCATTGCTTTCATCCATTCTTCTTTAGCAAAGCTAGTAAGAGCCTCATTTACATTCCTTGGCTCTTCTTCCTCTTGCGGAACAATCATATTAATTTTTCTTTCAATCTCAAAACGACGTCAGGGAATTATTCCTCGATTACTTCGTCTTAAACAAGGTTCATCATAAATAAATGCATGATTGATCTGATTGCTCCCACTCGGATCAGTCATCATAGAGAACCTTTATGTGAAATTGCTCCCACTTGGTTGAAGTTCCCCGTCTTGATTCTTCATAATAGAATCCTTTTGATCAAACGACTCATATAACAATAGGCCTTTACATATTTCGCCTTGCTTGGGAAAATCATTCTTTAAGAATCTTACATCTCGTGATTCAAATTCAGTTACACATCCATTACCTTGTTCACTAATGAACACGTATCCTTTTGAGAGTTCTGAGTATCTAATAAAAATACTTTTTCTCCCTTTTGGGCCTAATTTCCCATGTTTATGAGAGAGATCATGAACATAGGTTGCACACCCTCAAAGTCTGAGACTTGACACATTAGGTCTCCTATCAGTCCACGACTTATATGGTATGCTAGCAACTGATTTTGTAGGCACACAATTAAGTACATAGGTGGATGCAAGCAACATATCACCCCAAAAAGTGATTGGTAAATTTGCTTAGGCCATCATAGACCTAATCATTTTTAATAACGTCCTATTTTGTCTTTCAATGATGCCATTTTGTTGTGGGGTTTTAGGAATTGTTAATTGCCTTTCTATTCCTTTCTCATCACATAAAGCCTCGAACTTTTCTAACAAGTTTTCTTGTCCACGATCAATTTGTAATGCTTTTATTTTCTTATCTAATTGATTCTCAACCAAGTTCATGTATTTTATGAAATAATCGAATGCTTCCGATTTATGAGAAATCAAATAGACGTGACCATATCGAGTATAGTCATCTATGAATGTGATGAAATAAACCACCCCACCTTTAGCCCTTACATTCATTGGACCACAGATCTCATAATGAATTAATAACAATGGATGTAAAGCTCGTTTTCCCTTTCCAAATGGCTTTCTTGTTATTTTACTAACTAAATAATGCTTACATGTAGGTAGATCTATTTGACTTAAATTACCTAAAAACTCTTCTTTAGCTAATCGATTAATTCGATTTTGACCAATATGACATAGTCTACCATGCCACAAAGTTGCATCATTGTAGGAATTACTAGATGTAAATAATGAATAGCTAATATTATTATTTTCCTTTAACTCATCTAGTACAATAAAACCATCCAATAAAAAAACATTACCATAATTAATAGATCCAAGATACAAATTCATTCTACCACTATGGAAATTTATATTAAAACCAAGTTTAACTAACATCAACACAAATAAAAGATTCCTACGAATCTATGGAGCAAATAATACTTCATGTAGGATAAGGGGTCGCCCTTCATGCATATCCAATTTACATGTGTCAATTCTATGTACAGCAACTTTGGAATTATCACCTACATAAAGCTATCGACTACTATGTGGGAGTCTACGAAACTCAAAGAAGGCATCACGATCCTTCGCTACATGGTTGGTTACTCCTGAGTCTGCAATCCACAAAGGATGTGATTCAGTTAGATAAACAGAATAAGAAACATTCACAGAAAAATGTTTGTACTATAAACCTGTACCTTCTTGGGCTCGGTGCAATCTCGAGCAAAGTGACCCTTATTACCACAATTATGAAACTTTACATGTTTCATGTTCTTTTTGAAGGGACATTTTTCCTTTCCACATTATGTAGCGCCCCCTTATCGCATAATACACACCGGGACGCCTGAAGGTCATTATGGTACATATCCTATGATAAGAGCGAGCTACGTTCGATCACTACATTCTGTTCATATGGCATCATATCAATCTTCACTTAAAAGCATCATAAGAAATCACAATATTTTTTAAACCAACTTTTCCTCATTTCTTTTTCTTCAAAAATCGAAAGTCTACATTGTGTCTTTCAACCTTTACTGCATGTAC
>JANSVA010000218.1:52372175-52393910 GCA_025504915.1 Erythroxylum reticulatum | reverse complement strand
CTAATTATACCCGAAATTTTTCATTAAGGCATGTACAATTATTTTTATGTGCCAAGACTTCACTATTTATATGTATGTGTATGACATAATATGCATGAACATGGAGATGCATTTATAACTCTCACAATCACTCACATTTACCATTCTAACCTTTCCACAGGTAATGGGATGTTACAACTCTCTCCTCCTTAAAGAAATTTCGTCCTCGAAATTCTTACTTGTTTGCTCGAACAGGTGGGGATATTGTTTCCTCATGTACTCCTCTGTCTCCCAAGTTGCTTCTTCAGTTGAGTGGTTTCTCCAAAGGACTTTCACTAATAGAATAACCCTATTCCTCAATCAAGCGAGCAACCCCTATGGCCATGGCAAGTGTTCTTGGTTGCTTTATTCTAACATCGAACCACACTTCGTCTTTCAACTCTGCTACAAAACAACCTATTAGGAAGTTTTCAGGTAAATCATCGACTCTATGAGATAATTTCCCAAACTCCTCTTGGTAATCTCAAACTCCTCTTGGTAAGCTGCCACAGTGGTAGTTTGTTAATGCTTCAAAAGGGTCATCATAATCAGTGGGCCCAAATAGTTGTAGCACAGCCTTGGAAAATTCCTCCCAAGTCATAGGTCCTTTAAATTTGTTCAGCCAACGATGCCACTGTAAGGCAATACCTTCCAAGTGACAAGAGGGCAATTGCACCCGTTGTGTCTCTGTTACTTCTTTGAATTCGAAGTATTGGTCGGCCTTGTATATCCAACCTTGTGGATTATTTCCATCGAACTTGGAAAATTTAAGTTTAAGGTAATGGTGGGTGGTGTTAGAATTGGAATTGGTTATATTACTGGAACCTACTAAGATGGGGGTGTTGTTGCGGTTATGTTGTGGTGAACTAGTGTGGGGTAGTTGTTGTGATGTGGTGGGTTCTGGTGGGGCAAAAGGGTTAGTTTTACCTTGGGAAGTAGTGAGGACTTGTATTTGGTAGTGCTAGGACTCTTGGATGGTTTTCATGGATTGTATTTATGTGAGGATAGTTTGCCAGGTTTAGTGAATTTGGTCGATGCTAGACTCATAGCGTCCCAATATCTTATGCACTTCATTGCAAAACTCAGAGTTACTTTGGTTACAGGTATTCATTTGAGCTAACCAACTCTTATACCAACTAATAAGCAATTTTTTTGAAGGGATAGAAAGAAGGTAAGAATTAGGAGAAGGAAGTATTTGCAAAAATAGTTTGTACGATATATCTTATTCATAAGCTACAGTAGGCTTTTATAGCCATTTATAAGTAAAAGATAAAGTAGAAAATAACGTTACTGGCTAACATTATTGAATAGCTTTCTTCAGCAAAGTAGGAATAAATAATTGACAAGCAAATCACAAAAAGATAGGAATCCACTAGCTAAATTAGCAACAATATTGTCATGCAGTAGTTGACATGGTCAACCTTCAACTGTATGGGTTCAACTATATGAGTTGCCTGATGACTTAGTCGTATCACAATTTATTATGAGTAAAGCAGAAAATTGAGTGATTGAATAAAATAAGTCTCGAGACATAAAGAGGAGACAATTTCTATATTAAAAAATCACATTATAATAACGAGTACATGGACTTACCGTTCCAATCTCTTCAGGAGAGGAAGCATGCGATGGGATAGGAGATGGGCTGGAGATGGCCATCATGAGAGAGGAGCGCAGAAGTTAGGACTTGTGATGAGCAGAGTAGTTAGAATATGAGAAATTATGATTTCAACCTTTATTTCCTCAACAACCCTAGTGGTGAAAACTTTGAAGACTATAACATACATTTTGCCATCATTAAATCAATAAGTGGAAGAAGAGGTGTTAATTTTCACTTAAGGCATTGCATGTATAAGTATTTTAGGTTCACCAATGAAACTAGTTAGTATGCTGGTCTTCCTTAAACCCTCACTTAAAGGCCAATCTTTGCTCCTTTGTGACATTTTTCAACACGTATAATTACTCCATTATTAGGCTGAATTGAAGTCCCCACTCCCCAGACTTATGAGTTTGCGTAATAAAGTGTAGAAGTAGGATACTTTGTAGTAGTTGTTAAGTTCAAAGCATGTCATAAGTTCACAATGACTATCTAATGAAACATAAATTTTTGGATTTTTGAGTCAGGATGATGAGCCTAGCTGAAAACAAAAATGTTTGAACTGGAACGAACACTAAACCCTAAACCCTAAACCCTAAAACCTTAAAATTACTCCATTATTGGGCTGAATTGAAGTCCCCACTCCCCAGACTTGTGAGTTTGCGTAATAAAGTGCAGACGTAGGATACTTTGTAGTAGTTGTTGAGTTCAAAGCGTGTCATAAGTTCACAATGTCTACCTAATGAAACATAAATTTTTGGATTTTTAAGTCAGGATGATGAGCCTAGCTGAAAACAAAAATGTTTGAACTGGAACGAACACTTTCTTTGAACATACTTAAGGCTTCGCTGACATGGGGGTTTAATAAGAAAAACATGGACATGAACGTCCCACCGAGATTTGAACTTGGGTTACTAGATTCAAAATCCAATGTCCTGACCACTAGACCATGGGACCAGCTGTTGATTTCAAGTTTCAACTAAATTTACATAACCTTCATTTTTCCATATTTGATCCGTTAATAACATGGTGATGATAGTGATCCCATATTCATGTTCTTCAAATGCCACTATGAACTTCAAACATAAGTTTCACAACTTTTTATAGCTTTTGGTTTAATTTAAGGATATTAAACAAGTTAAAATATTACAATTCATTTTAATTAATGATGATCCTATATTTATAAATTGAAAAATATAGCAAAATAATATAATGTGTCTATATTGGCGCAAAAAACCAAAGTCAACAAATAAACTTGGTGTTACAAAAAAGACAAACCTAACAAGTAAGTGGTTACTTGTAGGAATGTTTAACCCTTTTTTTATTTCTATATGCAAGTTGCAAAAAGAAAGAATGCATGAAAAAAAAGCTTCTCCCTTCCACAATTAAGGCTCTCCTAAAAATATTAAGTTCTCCCTCGTGTTCTTATCTATTAGGTCACCTTTCATAAGGCTTAGAATTCAAGGTGTGAATTAGAGTGAGTAACTCTGATAGTTGCTTACAACATCGAGAAATGACAAATTCAAGTTAGTTGGAGTCATTAGAGCACAAGGTGGACTTATAAAGCAAGCATAAGAGAAAGAGATTTGCCAAATTTGAGAGGTAAGGCTTCACTATACCTTCTAACAAAAAAAAAATCAATTATGTAAGAAAAGTTTCATTATTATACACTCTGAATGTATTAATCTAAATCTTCAACATTTAATTTTAAAATAGACATTCCATGATTTGTTTTTAGTGATTATCATTATTAAGTTTTTATTTTATATTAATTATGTTATTTTTTATATTTTAGAATACTTGTAGACAACTTTTTTCCTTCCATAATAACAACAAAAAATGTGCACGACAGACACGTGACTAACCCTTTATATTAAATCAACTCATAAAGATGATAATTGTTGATTTATAAGTTAAATTTTAATTGTTTTTAATACACCGACTTATGAGTCAGGTTTAGACTTAAATTGACTCGAGATTTAATTATTTTAAACAAAACAACATCATTTTATTTAAAAGAATTAGGTCTTAGAAAAGCTTAAGCCTAGACAACTCAAGAACGAGTTTAATTAAAAAATAAATTAACCTATATTTTTTATTTAAAAAATTTTGGCCGCGCTCTTGCAACCTTCAATCATCATGTTCTTAACTTGTCTTATGTGGGCTATGAGTCACGTAATTATGAATGATTGTCAATCGACACCATTAATTTTCTTGAGCTTCTTCGAGTACCTGAGCAGGCATGGCTGTTTTAGAAACAGGCATGCCTGTTTCTAAAGATTATGTTCTTGTTTTGGTTATTGATAAATCTCAGCTTTAGGGGTTATACAGTAGTCCTAAAACAAAGAAGATTATGGCCCACTTGAGTTGATTAACAGTTGAAAAACTAAATTTATGCTTGCCTTCGTCTCGATTCTCATCAACCTTTTTTGAAGTGTAAATGTCAGTGATAAATATGGAATATATACCTGTATTCTCTAGAGCAATTCTTATGAGTATCTGAGCAGTCTATCATCAACTTTTTTTGAAGTGTAAATGTCAGTGATAAATATGGAATATATACCTGTATTCTCTAGAGCAATTCTTATGAGTATCTGAGCAGTCTATCATCAACTTTTTTTGAAGTGTAAATGTCAGTGATAAATATGGAATATATACCTGTATTCTCTAGAGCAATTCTTATGAGTATCTGTGCAGTCTACCTAGTAGTAATGGTATAAAACAAGTATATCAGAAACCAAAAAGTGCACTTACCAATCTTACGACCTCAAGGCCAGAAGAAGCAATGGAAAAGAAAAACCAAAAGGGGTCCTAAAATCTTCTACTGAAGTATAGTTGCAGAGCATTAAGTTCCCAACTGATTTATATCGTATCCATTGTCCTCTGTTAGTGACCTTGGATGGTGACTCCTCATCAATCTCACCCAACCATTATCCTTCTGTGCTCAACCAATTGCTAGCTTTCCAAAAAGTAGTATTGTTCTGTTTAATACCATCACTGCAAATATCTATGGACGCATCGAGACGATTGGTGACCACCATTACTCAACTACTGTCCTGTATCGACAAGCCGTACTCAGTTCTGGTTACGAATTAGCCACAAAACTAAATTAAGAAGTCTTTTTAACTTTCCACAAACTATCAAGGAGAGGAGAGTCATATGCAAGGGCTTAACATTTTTTAAATCTGATCTGCCTCCAGTGAATTAACATCTAAAAAGAATGTGCAAAAAGAACTCAAGAGCTTATGAATTTTGAAGATTGGTATTCTGAAGATGGTCAGACACTGGTGCATATGAACTTGGAATAACTGCAGACATGGTACGATTAAATTGTTTCACGAGTTAGATCTGATAAAGAATGACTCATAAATTTGCTGCTTGAATCATAATAATATTTTAGTTTCACGAACAGAATCCTAAAATGTTGCTAAAATGTATTTCCGAGTATCAACCACATTCTGAAGTTAACAATTGTCAGATAATACGGTTAATCTAGATAGTCTTTTTCTGAACAAAACCACACGCAACATGTGCAGACCAAACGAGTACAGAAAGTGAACCATATTCAGAATCAGATATAGAAATCTTGGTTTTTTTTTCCCTCGAGAAGTTATAATGGAATAAGATAAAGAATTAATACTTGGCATTTTCCAGATTTACAGATTAATTTCCAGAATACGAATTGCCATACTGTGCGTACGCTTTTTTCTCTTTCTTTAATCAATAATTTTCCAAATTAATCAGCTGCCAACAAACAGTCACCTCCATATCGGAGGTTACTTTCTTTTTGCGGTTATGGAGCTGAAGTTAACCCTGCAATTGGGAAAAAGCGCTGCAAAGAAGAATCATTTGCACCCTACTCCCAGCTAGAGCTCGACCCTAACTCCAGGGAAAGCAACCATTGTGGACAGACACGTGCTTGTGCGACTTCCCACTTCTACTTTCCAAACACCAATTAGTTTGCAACTCTGCCAGTTTTTATGGCCAAAGCATTTAATATCCAACACCACTCATCCCCAGTTTCAGTATCAAACGGACAGGATTGTGACTTCACAACAAACTCCATATCACCCGGCCCACCAAAGTTATTACTCCAGCACATACATCACCGTCTCATCTCGGCTTCACCACTTGCATTTTCAGGCGGGTCGGGTCACATTAATTGGATATCGAATGCAGTTTCAGAAATCTAGTAATCCCAATTGTCACCCATATCCATAAATTACTTATAACCCGGTCCTATCCACATAATCTATTTTATAAGAATATGTGTCCATAAAATCGGTATAAATAGTTGTCAAAAGTACCATTAGTTATCTATCTCATAAACCTACGTAACATAGTTGGGGAGAATTAAATTCGACTCAGAAAGCACCAGACCTTAAGTATCAAAGCCAGATGATGTTTCCTAATGATCCAAAAAAGATACCTTAATTGCCTCTCTAAACTGCAGTTGCGCAAGGAGACGAGCATGGCCACTTTTGAGTCAACGTCCAGGTTAGCTAATAAAGTGAAGACAAATAACCAGGAATCTTCATAACAAGAAGGTTTTGATCTCTTCCAAGTCTCCAGTACATTTAACATTTTCTTTATATCATAAGAATAAGATTACAAGGTTTACTTTGTTTGCAACATTGATTTATATACCAACTACTTGAATCACATCACATACATAATAAAAACTACATGACATGTATGTATATTCAAGGCATCTGGATCGGCTTCGTCTCCCCAGATGATTCAAAGGAAAACCATGATGAGCTTAATATGTATATTTTTACTTTTTCCCCTAACCATCCATCTTGTTCGTCATCTTTCAGAGATGTATATATAAATCACCACATCAGCATCTCCAGTCCAACCGGACCTCGCCGGGACCCACTATGTGTTGACTAGGCTTCCTGAAGGATACAATGTGGCTACTGACCATGAAGGCTGTTACACGTTCCGATACCCTAATATCCTCCATCTTCAATTCCTGCAGTCTCCGGACGTATTCCGGCACGTGAACTAGATCCCACACAACTCCAATCCCATCAGGCTTCAGAACCCTAACCATCTCACCCAACACCCTCATTCTCTCTGCTGCTGCCTCCACGCTCCGGTGGCCATATTCTTTTCCTACAGTGTGCACAAAAAGAGCAGAAACCACAACATCAAAGTAGTTGTCCCCAAATGGTAAGCTCCTCACATCACCTTCCTTGCAAGTCACATACTCTCCTACACCTGATAACATAAGAACATTCACACATGCTAAGTTCATCATTCAAATTAAACATATAAAACCGTCAACATCAAATGGATATATGTCAACGAGAAGAATTCAAGTACAAGTTGGACTTATCTTAATTTGTTGGAATTCTTTAACAAAACTCAACTTAACGCTATTAATTTTCTACACATAAGGCCATTTCTGTTTCATTGATCAAATTTGTAGAGTAAAATCAGAGATTACTCCATCATATAGTCAAATTCCACAAAAATAACTAATTTAATTTAATTACATTACACATGCCCACCTTCCATGTTGGCTGTACGGAGAGTTGACAAGGTTGTCCGTTTTGACCGGTCCAAACCGACAACCCGACCAGAGCTACCCGTTTTCTTCAACTGAGTCGCCACCGAGTTTAGCAATATTCCACGGCCACACCCAACATCCAAAGCCAACTTCACCGTTGACCAATCACCGACACACCCCATCATTCTCTGCGTCATGTCGTGATGCAACGCCAACGAACTATAAAAGAAGTTCCCGGCGGCGAAAAAAAGGCAAACCCCTGACAGAGCCGTTACACAACCTGTGAACCCAGCGGCAAAGCGGGCAGCGCCACCCGGGCCGTTTCCAAAAAGGAAAAAGGTCTCCAAAAAGCTGCAGATGGGTTCGAAGTAGAAAAGAAATGTGAAAGAAAGAACAGAGAAGAAGACGGCATGGAACAAGAGGAAGAGAAGGGTTTGCCACTGGTCCATGCCGTAGATGGCGTAGATCTGGGTCCAATCTCTGGTTGTGGATGTGGGTTTTCCATTTCTAGGATTGAAATGGTGGAGGTGAGGCCTCACCGTGAGTGACATTGATGGTGCTTGGCTTGTTTTGTTCTTGTGGACTCTGCAGTGAAGAAGTGAGCTGTTATAATAATACCACAAGTGAAAAGATCGTGTCTTGGAGGAACTTTAGTGAGAATCTGGGGAGAAATGGAGTAAAAGAATCAAATTTAAAGTAGAATCTGGTGTGATTTTTCTGGATGGATCAACCGAAATTTTGCAACCAAAAGCTTGGGTTTTTGTCAAGTGCTTGTTTACTTTTTGATTCTCAGACAGAAAACTAACATTTTTTTGAAGCTGTTAAGAAAATTATTAGAGTTGAAGCGATGTAGAACTAAATAGCTAATCTACGGTAGAGAATATTTCACTAACCCAAGAAACACAAAGTTGAGTATATCTCGCTTTTTCTGTAGAAGCTGGAGAAAAAAAAAATCCTTCTCTTATGCTTTCCTCTCACTTTTCCAGAGAAACAAGCGGAACCCAGAAATGCAGAGGTTCAAACTCTCAGTACCAATCTAAAGACATCAGATCCACTTCCGAGCAGAAGAAAAAAAACATCTGCCCATCATACAAATGCAGCAAAAAGGGGTAAAAACATCACAGAACAAGGCTCCAGTAGCAGCAGAAGCCAAAAAAGAAAACAAAGAGTAAACAAGAGACAGCTGAAGAAGAGAAGATCAGTGGCAATAAATCTCCAATTGTCAGGAAATAATGATTATTTGCTACTGAGAAGATAACAACAATGATTATATATCAATCTCTACTGTTGTCTGAGCACTTCCCACTACAGCACACAACGTCAAACGCGCTTGTGGGTTCGTCGTTTTGTGATCTCAAGTTTTACCGTAGAGAGAAAAGGAAGCACCTCTTTTTCCATCGGAATTCTTACAGGGGACGGGGGCGTAGATTTCGTACGGACATTACAGACATATAAGAGAGACATAAGAGAGACACAAAAGAGAAGGTGGTTGTCTAAATGTGGTTTTGCATTGTACTAGTGTGTCAAAGGGCAAAAGACGGAATACAAATTACTAGTGGAGGCAAATTGCGGAATAAATTTGGTTTGCTGAGAAGTCATCCAGGTCAGTGTAGGTTTTGAAATGTAATATGGTAGTCATTGGGTTTGGGGGGTTTGAAAATCTGATTAAGATTTATGAACACGCGTGTCGCCGGTGAAACACTAGTTTCCTTCAAAAGTTTATGGTAATATATTGCTAAGGTCATATGGATTACTGTTTAAAAGTTTACTACCGCTTGTACTTAATAGTGACATGATTCCAGATCATTACAAACTGATAAAATTCTAAAATCTGGTGCACCACGCAGGTTTATAACTTAACTATGATGGAAATGGTATTTCGACGTGATTGTGCTTATGAAATTAATTAAAACAACGTTTTGGCATAAAAGTGATATCTTACAAAAAGGAGGAAAAACTTTAGTATAATTACCCTATCCTTAATTCCTCGAAACAACTTCTTTATTATGTAGGAATAAAGTTGCGTGCTATTGGACCTTTGAGATTTTATTTTATTATAAAATTTCAGATTGAATGTGATAATAATAAAAATCCTATCCTTAATTGACAAATCTTTCTTTTGAATAAGAAGAAACTACTGTTAGTGTACAAGGCTTTTGTAGAAAAAGAGGGATATCAATTATATACATTTTTTTTATATTTTACAAATCTTAGGAAACAAGTAAATAGGAAACACAATTATGGCCTAAGAGGAGGTTGTATAAGTTTTGCTACTACATTTAGCATTACTAATATTTGACCAATTAAACTCGGAATTTGGAGTTTACACTTAGATGCTTTTGAATGCTAAGAAGATTTATGCAAGAGCACCACATGAAAATGACACGAATTGTTCATTTCTTATCATGTGGTTTCCTCTTTCTTACTTGTATATGTGGATTTGATCAAGTATTCATAATTTCCTAGTTAATCGATTGTCTTCTGGTTCACAAGTCCTAGTTAATCGATTGGACTAGGACCTCTTGAATCGACCTGGCTCCTGAGCCGAAACCAATAAGAATTAAGAACGCAGAGAGGAATTTTAAGTTGGCCTCTGACAACCAAACAAAATGCCCTCGTGTTTAAGCTTATGAAGTTTAAACACACTAGTTGCCGGTTAAGCCTCACCACGTTCCAGATCGTGTAAAGTAACTATCTTTCCCTCTTTATGTACGCAATTACGTCTAAATGCAACAAAATAGGACAGAACTGAAATATGTAGCATTAAAATAACATTATTCAAGATTTTAATTCCAGTTTTCCACTCTATTTCGAAATATAATTTTAAAATTCTCCTTTATGCTAAAGGTCGTGAGTTGGTAAAAATACTGTTTATTATTCAAAAAGGTTAATTTCAAAAAATTTAAAATGTAAGAGTTCATTATCACTTGGCAAGCACTCTGTCAAAAATTCATGTTTATAACGAGCGAGTGGCGTGCATTTTGATATAGCAACAAAGACAAACGAAGTGGCCAAGACTGAGTTAAATTAACAACAATGTAAGTTAGACAAACCTATGAAAAAAAATCTAGTAGTAAAGGAATAGCCACATACGTGTTATGTAAGAGAAAAAAACATTAATGCCGCAAATCACGGAATAGATGGTGATAAATTAAAGACCTTATGTTGGGGGTTTGAACCTAAAAAATTGAAAATTGATTGAGAATTAGCTTTTCTGCAAAGATCTTTTTGACCAGCAAATTATGCTTTAAGCTCCAAATGGATTTGGAAAGAGGTCGCCTGCTGCATCTATCTTCTTCCCTTGATAGTAACTCTTAAATTTGAAAAAATACAAATATGAAACGCCTTTTTTTTTTTTGGGGGGCATGAAATTGAGTCTTCTAAGTAGAGCATTTCTCAAATTGCGATGTCCGAATTTAAATATACCCTTTTGCCATTTGTCTTCTCATTTTTCAACCAAATGTGGAGAATTTGGAAAAGCAGAACAGTAAATATTAAATGAAAGGGTAGGCCAGGCTCCACTTTAACAAAGAGGGAAAAAAAGGGAATGGGACCCGAAAAGAGAAGAAAACGCGGGAATGACATGCATGAAAGCTAAGCTACTGAGTACCAACGGTGTCAATTGAGGAAGGCACGAACCTTCCATCCTCTTTTTTCTTCTCTACTTTTTTTTTAAAAAAATCTTTTATTCTTTGACGATTCGCTTAATGCCTGTTTTACACTGACGCTCACCGACTTCACATACCCCGATTATTTCTACCACTAAACTAACTGTTACTATTTTCAATATGTATTAATTGTCAACTTTCCATTTCCAGGAAAATATAAACCATCGCTCATCGCTACTTGTTTTGAAGCCATTTTGTTCATTGAGATGTTGTCGGTGAGCTGAGTAAAACTTTAGTTCATGAAAGAAAATTCTTGCGGAATTAACATTTTTTTTTGTAATTTCTTCCCAATGTTTTCTTCTAATTTAGGTCATTCCAATTGATAAAAAGGCTGTCTCTAAATTGACAAAGGTTAAAAAGAGGGTCATCAATTATTTGTAATTTTTTATATTTTACAAACTAGTTTTTTCTGTAATAAGGCAAATTCTTAACCTTTTAATTATACAAGAGTAATTCATAGCGTGGTAAATATTTTTCTTCATTATCTTTTTCATATCTTGATTTTTGTACGGCATTTACCTAATTAATTACATAAATTGTCTTCGAACTTACGAAGGAAGAAGAGAAAAGGGCGATGGAAAGATTTACCTTTGTATCAGCGGCCAAATATGAGTGTTATTACGGAACGAATAGGTACAGAAAATATTTAAAAAAAATTTAAGTCAATCAAACACTTGGAAGGTCCAAAAGCAAACTCTGTAAGTAAGGTTATATGATACGCAATAGGGTAAATACACAGTACAGCACTTGTAAGGCTAATAGCAAGAAACACAAATGCATGGTGGGTTTACGATACTCCCCCATCTCCGTCTACTTGGGGATGGGGTTTGTTGGGGTTGGGGTTGAGGATGTGACCTAAATAATGCAACCAATTTCTTCTACTAATTCAAAACCAACTTTCATGAAGATTGGGGTCCATATCCTTTAAGCATGCATTGTTTTTATACATTACATGTGGAGACATGAATGATATGGTTCGTAGTTTCTCGACTATGTTTAAGATATTTTTGAGTCCACGGCGATTGATCATCAAACCAAATAAAAACCTTTCTGAGCATAGTTAAAGGATTGCTTGAAAGTGAAGACGAGGATTCTTACTTTCTCAAAGCATGATTTTTGTTTTACTTAACAACAAAAAAAAAACAAAAATCTAAGCAAATAACCTTTACTCAATTTATTATAATGGACTCAAATCTTGATAAATGATACCACCAAATTAAGATACAATTTTTGATGATTAAGGGAGAATATTTAAAAAAACTAATTATAAAAAATATCAAACTTTATTCAATTTTGCAATATTAGCTTGAGCTTTAAAGAGTAGTACTAAAATATCTCAACTTTTAATCTGTTATGAAAATAGGCAAACGTCAAACGACAAACCAATTTAAATTTTTTACATACTACGTGTTTGATACACATTCCTATTTTTCTAACTCATTTCTTTAAAAATCAAATAAATTAAAACACAAAAATGTTATTGTTTTATTATGTTATTGATGATACAAAACTCTCCTACGCTTTAGAGTGTTGTAGTCTCTTGCAATTGTGTGTGAACTGTCACTATCTATGGAATCTCTTTAGAGTGTTGCTATTGTCTCTTACAGGTGGGTGTGATTGGGACCGTCGTTTACGATTGAAAGGTGAGTTTATTTAACCTTAAGTTATCTGTTTGACAAATAATTCAGTGTTGTTGAGTTTGGTTGTTAGATCTTCTGCAAATATTATCATTCTTCTATTCTATTTCAAGCATCTTCAATTCTTTCCAATAACCTATTTTGCTTCCTTCCTACTTAAGCGTCAACAATAAAAGTAAAGGCGAAAGATCATATTCTTTCCAATAATTTGGTGTTCTATTGTTGAATTTTGCAATGTGTTTCGCTTGCTTCTGAATCACTTTTCAGTTCTTTTTGTTCTTAAAGGCATGCCTTCTTCTATCGATTGAATTTATTTAATTTTATGTTTTGTTGTTGAATTTGACTATTTGTTTATGCTTTTCTTTTGTTTAGTTTTGTTGTTGAATTCGGTTAGTTAATTATGTCTTAATTTGTCTTGCTTGTTATGTCTTAATTTGTCTTGCTTGTTATTTTCCAGAAACATCATTTAATTCAACATGTAGGAAGCATTTTTAACATAAAATTGTTAAGATCCCATACAAGATTAGTGGCACATGATATAAGAATTCTTATTAAATTCATCTTGGTCATAGATGCAAACGTTTCTTAGTAATCTACTACATAAGTTAGAGCAAACCCTTTTGCTACCAATTGCCCTTTTAGTCTTTTAACTAAGTCATTTGCCCTATACTTTATAGTGAGAATCAGTTTACATGCTCCATGTATTTTATTCAAAGGTAGATGAAAATGCTACTAACTTTATTTTTCACTATGGCTTTCATCTTTTCCCATGTAGTTTTTTCTTCTTAAGACTTATGGAATCTAAAGAAGCCAAGAAAGCTCTAAAATAAGGAGAGGGTGAGTGATAAGAAATAAATTTAGATATGGAATCTCTAGCCTATGATCTAACTCCTTTCTTAACAATGGTAGGAATATCTTATAAAAGTTATTAAAATAAATTTTAGAATTGAATTATAAGTAGGAAAGATAGATTGATTACTTTATTTTAAATGAGTTAAGCTACTGTGTTTGTCATTTGTCTAGGTAAGGTATTCTAGTTTTGTTTTATGAGTTTTTCTAACAAGATCAATTATATCTAATCTCCTAACTGCTCTATAAAAAGGTGCACTATCACCGTCATGCTTGTTAGAAGGTTCACCATCATTTTCATGCTCCCCCTACCAACTACAGTGCTTATGAGTCAATTGGTGGGATTACATTCAGTCCGTAATTGGATTTGTTAGTATATCTAGCTTCTATTTTACACTACTCTATGGTTTACCCCTTTTAAAAGATGTTTTATGAAAATTTTCAATGATGGTTATTAATTCCCTTTAAAAAAACATAGAGCTTTTAGTTATTCTCACTTGCTCCAAATAGGCCTTCAATTTTCTTTATTACTGCTTCTACTTTAGTTTCTATGAGTGGTTTACCTGTCTTTTACCTACTTAATTTCTAATAGTAGTTGCAAACTTTAGTAGGTGAATTAACGAGTTAAGATGAAATGGATTTCAAGTACTTATCTATTAAATTGCATATTTTGTTATCTCTATATTACATTATGATATTTTAATTTTTGGTATTTTGTTATTTTCTATATCAAATTCTACAACTTGTTTCAATTTAATTTTCTATTTTTTTCATACATTGAGGACTTGTTCTATAAGTAAGTTGTGACAATAAGATTCTTAGAAAGAACATGTTATAGATTTGGTTTGATAAGGTGCATGCAATTTTGATTTGTTATAAACTAATAGTAAAATTCTTTGCAATGTAGATGTTGGTAAATTTTAAGTTTATTATAATGGGGTATTGGAAAGAAATGAAAAAAAAAAAGTTAGAGGCAAAATCAAACAAAAGAAGGATACTGATGTTGATGAACTTAGTATGTTAATACTAAAAAGAGTACTGGAAGATAAAGGGCATATAGTTTGTATTTATGTTTTACAAACCTTCAGAAGAGTTATTGAGAAGCATAAAAGAGTTGAGTTTACATCATAATAAAGACAATTTGTTAATGCTTAAATGCATGGAAGAATTGAAGAACTATAACGTTGAAATATATTATAACCATGGTTATGATCGTCTTACAAGTGATGGTGAAGCAATTGATTCTAATATTGACAATAAAGAGGGGCTATTCCAAGTTTAAGTGGTGCAAGATAATGAAGATTTTGCTATTAAGGAGATGATTGAATCTGAAAATGATATAGGTGATGATGAAATTTATACAACTGATAAAGAAGAATATGTTACTACAAAAACTAATGAGAAGAAATATGGCAAAAAGGTAGGCAGTGGTTTTGTATGTGATGGTATTGTAGATTGGGTTGAAAGTAGTGGAAATTATAGTAACAAAGAGATAAATAATTCAAATAATTCACAAAGAGAAGTAGAAAGTTTATGGGGTTGGTGCAGTGAGTATGAAGACAGTTTCAATTACCAATATGTAGTGATGGTGGTGGGGGCGAGGACCTTGACAAAAGGAAGAAATATGTTGTTTTTAATCCAAAAGTGAATATGAAGACTTTCAGTTTAAAATTGGCATGAAGTTTAAGGATGAGATTCAGTTTAAGGAGGAAATCCTAAATTATGCAATTACAAATGAACATGTATCAATGATGAGATTTAGTGTGAGAATGGAAGCTCTTTGTGATCCACACTATCTTTTTAGTGTTGGTTAGATTAAAAATGAAAAAATCTTTGTAGTGAAGATAATAGAAAACAAACATACTTGCAAGAAAGTGCACAAAAACAATCAAGCTGGTAAGAAGTGGATAACAAATTAATTCTTACACAAGTTTAGGAGGAACTCGAATTGGGCAATTAGTGAGATAATAAATGATCTTCCAAAGAAGTATGCATTGCAAGTGACTAAATCTCAACGTTATAGAGTTAAATAGGAAGCTATTATAATGCTACTGGGATCAATGGAAGGACATTATGCAAAATGGTGGTCCTATTGACAAGAATTACGACGAGTCAATAAAGAAACCCAATTCATCATCCAAAATGAATTTGATAAAAAGTCTAGACAACCAATGTTTAAGAGGTTTTACGTGAGATTAATGCATTAAAGTATAGTTTCCTTAGTAGTTGTCAAAAAATAATAGCACTTGTTGGATATTTTTTGAAGACATTTCTTATAATTGTTTTATTTGCTAGTGTTGGGTATGATGGAAACAATCAAATATACCCTATATATTGCGTTATAGTTAAGGGAGATAATTACCAATCTTGGCATTGGTTCTTAAGTCTTCTTAGCCATAATCTAAATATTGGTGAAAATTCATGAACATTTGTAAGCGACAAACAAAAGGTCAAAAATCTGATATCGATACTATTTATTAGTAAATATGTTTTTAATTATTATACTTACATTATTTCTAGGGTTTGGTAAATGCATTGAAGAATCTTTTCCTAAAAGCAAAGCATAAAAAATGTGTCCGTCATGTGTATGCCAATTGGTTTAAATTGTATAAAGATCACACATACAGGAGATTATTTTAGTAAGAGGTTAATTGCAGAACGAAAGTGGAATTTGATGAAATGATGGTGCAATTAAAGAATGTTCAAAAAAGGATTACAATGACTTCAAAGCAAGGAATCCTAAGACCTTCATGAAATCATTTGTTAGCACAAAGCTAAAGTATGAAATTGTTTGTAAGAATATATTAGATACATTTACTGGATTCATATGTGGAGCACGATAAAAAACCTGATTAATATGACAAAGGATATTCAAATTGTTTTAATGACCCGAATTCATAAAAAAGAGATATAATGATCATACCACAAATGAAATATGTCCAAGAGTTAGAAAGAAGAAAGAGTCTGCAAAATGGGAAGCAAGACATTGTATCATTATGACAAATGGAAGTTTGAAGTTTGAAGTAACGTGTTTTGCAGATAACTTCATTGTTGATTTACAAGCAAGTACATGTCAGTGTAGACTTCGGGGTTTAATAGGAATCTAATGTTAATATACATTTGCTTGTATAACAAATCAAGGAAAGTACACCAATGAGTATGTAAGTTAATACTACAAACGTGGGTGCTACTCAAAGAAGATACTTGAAAGACCTAAGTGTAATGAATAGAATCTTCATTGTGTATTTGTATGAATGTTTACAAGGATATATATACAGGATTCAAGTTACACTATATGGAAAGTTGCTAAACTGTAGGAGAAATATAAGGCATAAAATATATATAGATGAAGGGAGCAAATCTCATGAATTTAACCTAAAGACAAGGAGTTGACATATATGCTTATTACTAACAGAATGTTTCTGTAACACTAAGAAGGATAGAAGAAGGGATAAATATAAGGGAAAAAAACCACAAAATCCAAACAAGTTGAATAAAGCTGGAGTACTCATGCGATGTCAACATTGTTTTGAAGTTGGTCACAATAAAACAGGATGTAAAATAAGAACAAACCTTTAAGACAACCTTAAATTGCTAAGGTAAATGTATACTAATTTATAATTATGTTTATGATAAATATTCTTCAAATATCTTACCATTCATTTCAAATTCTACATGTATAATGTCGAGAAAATGAGGAATACCACTGAAAATTTTGACATCTATAGCCAACATTGACCACGTTATAAGAAGAATAGATTATTTATAAGATTCAATACTGCAACATCTATCTTACAAAGGGAAAGGGTGGCAAGTGAATATTCATTTTTAATTTTGATTTTCCATCAACTCTTTAAAATATCATAATATTTATGAGTATATAAGCCACCCAATGATATGGAATAACATTTTAAGAAGTTAGTAAGAACACTTATTTTACGGCTTGCTACCAAATTATAATTCGGACTAATTATTTATTATTCATTCTTGATTGGTCATATTATATTTTTCATTTATGAATGTTTTATAGATAGGTAGAAGTCAACTTCAAGTGTTCTGGCTAGAATACTAAGGAGATACAAATTAAGTATTAAAAAATTAACTCTAATAAAATCTTAAATTGATGATGGTAAATCAACACCAAAAAGAGTCATGCTTAAAATATGTGATGTGATTTTGATATGCATTTGAACTGTGTGTTATGATATGAATATGCATATGTATTTGAAAATTTGTTTTATGATTTGGATATGGATAGAGATGTTTAACTGTAGCGGCTACTTTATTGGAATATAGATAGAAATGTTGGACTGTATTTAGACATGAATAAGGATGTTTGATTGTCTTGCCGATAAAAAATATTGGTCATTCTCAATTGCCATCATTTCCGTACTGGTAGATTAACATTAGCCAGTATGTCAAAGAATAAAGAAAAACGCAGGCTAAAAAATATAACTTCTAAGATATATTCATTACATATAATTGAGCTTCTGAAGTTGCAAGAGTCATCAATATGTGTCGAGGAATACTAGAAAAAAAGGATGCTACAACAAGAGTAATCTTCCTAAAACTGCACTTTAGACATTTCCGATTTCTACATTCTCAAGTATTTGTTAAATCGCGAAAGGATCATCCATGCCAGAAAACCGCCAGAATCAAGCCTCGCGACAAAAGCTTGAATTATGTTTTTTCCTAATCCCTGTATATTACAGCTTAATAAAATGAGTAGTACTCCTGAAAAGAAAAAACAAAAGAAAAACTTGCACCAGGGATCTGATAATGGATATTTAACAAATCTAATTAAATAATCTTCTGTATCACCTAACTCTACATATTCAACTTCTTACATGTAGAGTTGGTAATTATAACATGCTCATTCGTGTTTAATTAGCGTTTTTAATGGAGAAGATACTTTGGAAACAAGGATCTAGCATATGCATATCTCAAGCTTAAATGTCCGGGATTAATTGATGCGTATTCATGTGATAGATACATAATAAATATGTGTAGGATGTGGGGGATCGTAATTTAATTACACCTAACAATTTTTTAAGTTTCCAGTAAACAGGATTTGATAACATCTGGGCCAGAAAATCCTCTCTTTCTCGGAGCCACCATCGTTGATTCGTAGTGTTCATGGGAAAATAACGGCTCTAAGCACAGGATAGTGTCGGCACGGCTCTCAAGTCTCAATCCTACAGACTTATAGACCATGTTAGGTCAGGTCCACAGAATTTTTATTCCCATATCAATCAGTGAATTAAATAAGAGTTCGACACAGGGCTCTCTTTCAACGTAAATGTAGAATCTGTTTTTATTTCACCATGCAAAGTATTAAATGAAGTCTAATAAACTATATGCCTTTCTTTACTTTACAGATCTTCCTTAATGTAAATGTACTTGCCTCTGTGCATTCATTTCGAAGACAGCTGTTGGCCTCGTGAGGGCAGAGGTTTATAACAACAAGATTAAGTGAAAATTTCGTAAAATGCCACGTCTAGAAAGATCTAATATACCTTATTCTTAATTAATAGATAGATTATTTTTAAATAACCAATTAACCTCAAATTTATATTTTATATCAAAAAGTAGGCTCGATTGAACTTTTTAATTGCATTAACTTTTCTTTTATCAAAAAATAATAAACTTAAGTTTCTTAGATCGATCTAAGATTAATAACTAGATCATGTAAATATTTAAAAAAAAACTTTTTGAAACTTACAGTCAGATATATTTTTTTCTAAACTTTTTACCATGTTGTTAACTAAACCTATGTTTGTTATTTCAATCATATTTGAGAGTAACTTAATGATTCACAAGTTATTTAACCAAAAAAAATAAATTTTAAGAGCTTTATTTACTTATATGCGTAGAATGTTGAATAATTCTGTAACTCAACTTATATTATGCCGACCTATGTTAAAAAGTATCAATATTGGAAAATCATTCTAACTCTAAAATATTTTATGCAAAACAAACACAAATAATATGTTTGTTTGGTTTTGTAACCTTATCTTAATTTGTTTTAAAGTGAAAAGCATAATATATGACTACAACTAGTAGTTTTGGTGAATAGAAACATCATAGTCAGATCTTGAAATTGAGCTGCCGATTTCTGCAGTATCGATTAGCTTAGGTTGTTGCGTAAAAAGTTTAACTTAAATTGAAAAGAAAACATGTTTAGTTGATAAATTTTGTTTATAAGAATTTAAAGATTTCTGAATAGAACTAGATAAATTGTTTGGATAAGCTTAGTTTCACCGAAAGTTTTATAGCATATAGGTTGAGAGCCTACCTTAAAGTTCTTCCAAGTTTAATGAGGTTCAGCCAAACCCCAACAATGATCAGGTCACAATAAGTAATAACTTATTTAACTCTTAGTTTCTTATAATGTTTTTGACCAAAAATACTATAATGATATGACGAGATAACTAGTGTAGAATCAATCTATCGTCAATGCCAAGATCTAACGGGGCATTACTAAAATATTGCTTCCACGTTAGGAAGGAGCTGCCTAACCCATTACCTTGTCACATCACTCAAGCCTAAATTTTGAGTCTAAGGTATAAAATAATGGGTAAAAGAAGACTGGATTCTTATATTATTTCCAATGTTTTGGACGAAAAGAGTTTTAACGTTTAATCAATATTAAATCGATTAAACAAAATTTAAAAATTTAAATTATGATTGAAGAAGATAGTCATTATTTATCAAATAATTTAAATTTTAATTAAAAAGAGAGATTGTTAAATAAAAATTAATCAGTTTAATTTAATTTATAAAAATCAATTAATTTATAAACTTGACAAATTAATTAATAAACTGATTAAATTTTAACAATAAAAATTATTAAAATAAATCAAACGAAAAAGTTGAAAATTGAAAAAAACGGACCAATTGATCAAAAAATTGACAAATTTAAAGTTTTCATTGTTTAATTTTTAAAGAATAAGTGAAATAATCAATGAATAAAAATTAAACTGGTTCAACCAAAGTATTTTTAAAGAATATAAAATATAGTTAATTTTTGTTAAGTTACTATAATAAATAATTATCTAACTGATTATAAAGTACATAATAAAAATTATGATCGATTAATTTAATTTAATTTTAATAATATCGAAAAAAGTCTAAATATTTTTGATATCAGAAGATTTTATCTTGAGTAATTTTAAATGATAGAATATTTTTAAAGTAATTAGAGCCACATAGAATAAGATATTTGTATATTTTACCTTAAAATAAATCGATCCTTTGATACAAGTTACTTTCGTTAGCTTTTTCACGAGGAATCACAAATGCGTCAATTTATACTTCTTAGACTTTTTGTCCTGCTTCTTTTGTATCAATTCTGTTTCATTTAATTTTATCTGTTTATTTATGTAAAACTCATATAAATAAATAGTTAAGATTAAATCAGACAGAATTGGTACAGAGGAAATAGAACGCGAGGATCACTTTCCCAATTTATACGGGCCTATGTCAACTATAAGCATTAATTTTGAAAATATAGCTGTCACTAAAAAACTATAAAAAGGTATACCTAGCCGGTTGTTTTATAAAAGCGAAACCTACATGCTTTGCGAGCTGCCTAAATGGATACTATGGGACCTAGTGTTAGAAAACACATTGTTTAAGTGTGAACCTTACAACTTAGTCTTAATGATTTTTACTTATTGGGCTTTGAATTATTAATCAGTGGGTGACTTTAGCTGCTGATTAGGGTCCAACTCCTAGGATTGGGAATCTACTTAGCCGAACATTGCACAACGCCTACATTCATAAAAGGTAGATTACTACCTATCCTGCTGGTATTAGCTTTAAAACTACTTTAAAGGTTTAAAAGAATGTTTTCAAAACAAGAAAAATCTTTTGATTTGTTTTGTCGATAAATCATAGATTTGGGAAAGCTTTCGTTCTAAATCATAGTTTAAAAAGAAATACCTATAACCCACGAGAGTTGTGGTAGAGTGGCGTGGGCTTCTCCATCTTTAACCAATGTTTTGAGTTCGAGTTTTAATAATAGAGTCATTTTAAAATTCGTGAGCACTACAACAAAAACGACATACGGTAACAGGTGATAATTGTTACTAAATATGAATGGTAACATTAATGAGTATGCTATGACAGTCCATGTTACTAAAGATATGATGCTTTAATAACAGTTTTAACATGTTATTGTCGAGTTTAATATCACATTTATTGATAGTTACAAATAATTTTATATTATATTTTATAAATGCTACTAATTAACTATTTGTAATATTTTTACACTGTTATATATTAACTTTTTGCAATATTATTAACATGTAATATATATGAATTTTATAACATTTTAAAAATGTTACAGATAAGTTTTTCAAGACATTAATAAAATGTTGTTGTTGAGTTTATTATAACATTTATTGATAGCTACAAATGATTTTATATTATATTTTATAAATGTTATTA
>JANSVA010000218.1:52345812-52361945 GCA_025504915.1 Erythroxylum reticulatum | reverse complement strand
CTTTATATGGTCCATTATCTTCATCAGGACCATTACCTTCATCTCCTTGCTTTAAATCCTCTTCATCTTCATTAGGACCATTACCTTCATCTCCTTACTATAAATCCTCTTCAACATCTTCATCTGGACCATTACCTTCATCTCCTTGCTCTAAATCCTCTTCAACATCTTCATCCAGACCATTACCTTCGTCTCCTTGCTCTAAATCCTCTTCAATATCTTCATCTGGACCATTACCTTCATCTCCTTTTTGTAAATCCTCTTTATCCTCTTCAATATTTGTATCATCTTCATTCTCCATATCTGCATCATTTTCATCCTCCACATTTGACACATTGTCTAAATTATCTACAATACCTCAAAACCCTTCATTATTAACATCCTCACCATTATCTTCAACTTCATTACCCTAATTAACCTCATTACATTCATCCTCAATCACTTCAATAGGAGTATCTACATCATGTTCAATATAAATATCAATAGCACCAGTACCCACCATCTGAATAACAACATCTAACACACTAGCATCATTTTGTACAACCCTCAAACCATTACATAGTTGAAAACCAAACATAAGATAAAATATCTTTTTCACATTGTTATACCCACTTCTCTTACATACATCAACCAGTTCAAAAATAGCTCAGTAAGTCAGGATTAAATTCAATTTCATCCACAAAACCACCCTCATACATAACATTATCACCCATATTAACAAAACATCCTGCATAGTGAAACCTTAGAGTTACTTCATCAAATGTCATTCTGCCAAACTGAAAAAACCAACTCTAGGAAAACGGAGAGATTTAGTCAAAATATTGAAAGGAAACATTGAAGTGAAAGTGAGAAATTCAAGCCTAGCACAGCACATGATGCTTAACATATTCATAACAATTCCATCAACCAATAATTCAAAATGGTGAAAGGTGACAAGAAACACATGAAAGTTAGTAGTATATATATAAGCAGACGATAGTAAGAAGCAAACGAATCAGTGTCAACTTAAGATGATGGAACTCTTAAGTCGAAGCAGAGTCAACTTAAGATGAAGTAGAGTCAATTTAAGATGATGCAACTCTATAAGACAAAGCGGAGTCAACTTAAGATGAAGCAAAGTCAACTTAAGACGATGCAATTCTTAAGACGAAGTGGAGTCAACTTAAGATGATGCAACTCTTAAGATGAAGCAAAATTAACTTAAGATGATGCAACTCTTAAGACAAAACGGAGTCAACTTAAGGCGATATGATGTCATCACAGACGATACGTCTCTACAGAGGATACATCTTTACAGATGATATGTTGGACCCCGTTTCCATAGCCCAGCATTAGAAATCAAACCAGAAGATATGTATACAAGAAGTGAACTGAGAAGAAGCAAAACTAAGAAGAAGCAAAACTGAGAAGAAGCAAAACTGAGAAGAAGCAAAACTAAGAAGAAGCAAAATTAAAAAGAAGCAAAATTGAGAAGAAGCAAAACTGAGAAGAAGCAAAACTGAGAAGAAGCGAAACTGAGAAGAAGCAAAACTAAGAAGAAGCAAAATTGAGAAGAAACAAAACTGAGAAGAAGCAAAACTAAGAAATAACAAAACTAAGAAGAAGCAAAACATAGACGATACAGAACACAGAAAAAGATGACATCATCACAGAAGAAGCAAAAAGGCAGAAAAAGCAAAACTAAGAAGAAGCAAAACACAGACGATACAAAACACATAAGAAGATGATGTCATCAATGACGTCATCACAGAAGAAGCAAAACTAAGAAGAAGCAAAACTAAGAAGAAGCAAAACACAGACGATACAAAACATAGAAGAAGATGACGTTATCAATGATGTCATCACAGAAGAAGCAAAAAGGCAGAAGAAGCAAAACACAAACAATACAAAACATAGAAGAAGATGACGTCATTAGAGAAGAAGAAAAAAGGCAGAAGAAGCAAAACTAAGAAGAAGCAAAACAAAGATAATACAAAACACAGAAGAAGACGACATCATTAATGACGTCATCACATAAGAAGCAAAAAGGCAGAAGAAGCAAAACTAAGAAGAAGCAAAACACAGATGATACAAAACACAGAAGAAGATGACGTCATCACAAAAGAAGCAAAAAGGTAGAAGAAGCAAAACACAGACGATACAAAACACAAAAGAAGATGACGTCATCACAGAAGAAGCAAAAAGGCAGAAGAAGTGAAAGACAGAAGATACTTCTTCCTTTACAAAGACCCTCACTTTTTGCTTAGAAATCCAAAAATTTCGTACTATATATCATTGGAAAGCTAGAAGGATAAGCTACAACTTTGCGGTAGACAACTTTAACAAAGTTAACTCAATTGAGCCCTAATTTTCCCCAAAGATGGCACACAATTTTTACACCTAGAAAAGACTTGGATTAGGAAAAAATCACTATAAAGAAATGTGCATATACACCTGTGGAACTTTTCAGTTCTAACTCTTTTACCAAAACAATCAAAAGCTCATACATAACTTTAATTACATTAGTAACGTTAGAAACAAAGGCTTGACACAAAAATACAACGTATAAGATGCTCAATGTTTTTAATAAGCTATGAAGCTATCCAAAAGTGGTTGAACTAACTTAATTACAAAAGTCTCTAATAACTTGGAGCTTCCGATGCCTTGCAAGGATTGCTAACCTTCTTATTCTGCACCTGAGGAGGGAGTAGTGGGGTAAGCTACACAACTTAGTGGCTAATATATATTTATAGCCATTAGTAATTGACCAAAGTCAAGCATATGTACATGAATGGATATATCTATACAGCAATTTAAGCATTCATTAATTTAGCTCGAAAATTTGTAACATATCACACTCAAAATGATTCATGCTTAACAATTTAATTATGAAATGAACACACAATTGTCTCGAGAGTTCCGTGAAATGAAACAAAGAAGCCGAAGTTTGCTCCATAAACAAAACGAGTTTGAATTATCAGGATCTCGTGGCCTCAAGCAGGCAATCAGGAGAAGGCTATTGGGTCAATGTGCACGTGACAAACAAAACAAGTTTCTCTCTTGCCCAACAAAAGCATATAATCATGTTCAGAATCATTTTAGCAACTTCTCATACTTTCATGCTTTTCTTTTTTCCAAACATTCACAAATGATTTCAAGCAAAGAATAACATACACATACATAGGAAAGAATTTGCCCAATTACAAGTTAACTATAAATACAATACCCACCAAATTAGCTCGCGAATAGCAAGTCAAGCTTGCCTTTCCCTTTGCTCTTAGTTAGGGTTTCTTTGGTTCCCTACAATAACCAAGGTTCCATTCAAAACAAAATTCCAATAAAATTCAAAAACTTCAAAAATTACAAAAAATTTCAACCACACACAAACTAAACTCAAATCTAACCTACCCATAACCCATCTAGGTTAGAAAACCGAAGACCTAGTTTAAGAACCCTAAAATCAATTAGGTTCTCCTACTCCATCTTCTTCCCACACCAACTTTTCCATTCTCTACACTAACTCTTTCCCTTTAATAAAGTAAGAAGGAAAGATGGTTAACCCACCTCAACAAGTTTGATTTCTCTTTTTTCCTTCTTTCTCCAAAACCTTTCTCCTCTCTCTTTTAATTTCATTTTCTCTCTCTTCTCCCTCTTCAATTCACCAATTTTATCCTCTTTACAAGCAAAACAACCTATACTTATCCCATTTCTACCTTTAATGAGCCCAAAAAGTCCATCTTACCCTTAATTATAAGCTTATGTTCTTCTATGCTAAAGTGATCTCCTAAAAATGTCGTTAAGCATCCTTGTTATATTAACACTTTAATTCTACTTACACATTCCACAATTCCCACTAATCTTGGCATAATTATAGCTCCAAAATTTAAATCTATCAAACCTTCAAAATTATTTTCCAGGGTCCAACATGATATATCTTCATAGATAATATGACATCATCACAGACGATACGTCTCTACAGATGATATGACGTCATCACAGACGATGCATTTTTATACTCTTGAGCATCTCCACTTATAAGGACCATAACTTTTGACTCCAAAGTCCAAAATTCTCATACTATATACCGTTGGAAAGATAAAAGAAAGATCTATAACTTTGTAGAAGATAACTTTTTCTAAATCTATCTATATCAATCCAGAATTTCTCTTGAAATTAGAAAACGAATTTTACAATCATCTCTCAATGTAATGCACCCAGTTCTCAAATTCATGACAAATTGTGAGATTCTTAGAGATAGAATTTAAATTATACGTCTTTATAAGAAATGCAGCCATATGTCTCTAGTTTAATGAAAATCAATAATCATCTCGTTTGGATAACTAGAGAAAAAGTTGTGGCTAAAAGACCGAAACAAAGCCAGTGAACATTTTCCAGATCAACTACCAATTTTGTTTCCAAATCTTTCCTTAACACAACTCATACGAAGATCACCTTTTCTACTTCATTTACTCATCATTCTCAACTTCATTTCAAATCAATATCATCCATAAAGAAGTTATAGTCCATGATTAATCATGAACACTAATAACAGAACATACACACATATATATACATGTTCTTCGTCAACATACTACACATATTCAACTTCATTTTTGCTTTCATTATTCTTCTAACTTTCACCCTAATTCTTCCCATTTCATAATCTCTTATCCAAAAGAAACACCAAAGCAAATCATGAATCTATCCACATTTCTTATTCACTACTTCACTCTTGTCTATTATTTCTAATTTAAGAATTTTTCTTCATTTATTCTTTACTTATGACTAATCACCAAAATTTCTGATTTAATAATTCTAATTTTCTAAGAAAAGTTCGGGGTCCAACACCATTGGTGATGGTTGCTTCTTCTAAGAAAGGAGATCTGCAGTATATATTATATCATTCTTAGGTACCCATATTTTATTGGGTCCTTTGAGGTTAGTCTTACAATTTTTCTTTGAATAATAATAAGAATATTGTTTCTTTTTCCTTCTATTAGGAACAAAATTCCTATTATAAAGAACATTACTATTATGAATAGTATTTCTATCATTAAAGCCTATACCGCTTTTATCATTTGGATGTCTATAATTTCCAATCATATCATTCATTCTTTTTGAACTTTCTGTAAATTTCAATAAATCTGTTGAAAAACTATTAATCCTTTGTTTTATTTGATTAATTTCCTCAGATTTATCTACAGTTACTTTCTTTTTCATATCGTCTACTTGTTTCTTGAGGTAGACGTTTTCTTCTTTTAAAGGTCTTGTGTTCTTCAAATTTTCAACAAGTTTCCTTTTCAATAACCTATATTGTTTTAAGATAACATGTGAATCTTCTAACAATTCTAAATAGGCATCCTGAAGATCATCAAAGTTAGAAATTACCACATCATTGCATTCCCTTTCAGCTACTAAGCATATATTTGCTTGTTCTGATGTTTATGAGTCGAATTAAGATTCAAACGAATCTAAATCTTCCCATATTGCCATCATGCTCTTTTTGTTTTCTTGACTTTTCTTTTGTTTTCTTTTGAGCAATGAACATTTAGACTTGTAATGTCCTGGTTTATTATACTCATAGAAAACGATAGAACTTTTCTCATTCTTCGAATCGTCTTTGCCATTCTTTTTAAAAGAGAAGTTTTTATTTCCGCTTGATTTCTTTTTCCACATCCTTCTAATCTTTCTTGAAATGAAGGATAATTCATCTTCATCTTCCCTTCAGTCTTAATCAGATTCACTAACATCATCATTCTTGATTTCTTTAATCTTTAATGGTTTTGAAGATGTGCTTATATTTTTTTGCATCTTTTGATTCTTCTGACCAACCTGCAATGTAATAGATTTATCCCTTCTGGGTTTGTCTTCTGCATCAAGCTCTACTTTATGGACTTTTAGTAAACTAATCAATTCATCTAGCTTCAGCTTGGTTAAATCCTTGGCCTCTTGTATTACTATTACTTTGGGTCTCCATCTTTTTAAAAGACTTCTGAGAATCTTTCTGATATGATCTTGACTGTCGTATATTCTCCCTAGAGCTTTAAGTCCATTAATAATTGTTTGATCAATAGTCTCATCATCTTTCATCTTGAACAGCTCATACTGATGAACAAGAATATTAATCTTGGATTCTTTCACCTGGTTTGTGCCTTCATGTGTAAGGGATAATGTATCCCATATTTCCTTTGCAGATTTGCATCCATGAACCTTATCATATTCACTTCTGCTTAGAGCACAACTTAAGAAGAACTTGGCCTTTGAATTTAACTAAAAGCGAGCTTTCTGATCAACTAACCATTGGTCATGAGAGATGATATCCCCTTCGTTGTCTGTTGGCATATATGGTCCATTGTTAGTGATATCCCAAAGATCAATATGTGTGGATTCTATGAAGAGTCGTACCCTGTCTTTCCAATAATAATAGTCTTCACCATTGAATGTAGGGGATCTTGAGACCAAGGCACCTTCTGTTATAAAAACATGTGATTTGGCCATAGATCTTTGTCCTCACTTTGTAACAGTGTTTCTTAGAAACCTGCTCTAATACCAACTAAAGTAAATCACTTGTTAATAAAGAAATCACGTATAATATGTAAAATACATAAGAAGGGGGGTTGAATTGTGTTAAATCATTTAAGATATTAATCTTTAAAATCTTCTTAATTTTCTTTACAAATTCAGACGATTACAAAAACATTTCACTTAATTTGGTAAGTAATGCAACAACGAAAATTAATATCTATTCTTATAACAACAAGAAAATTAAAGGGATAAGAGTTAAAGAATATGACACCGTGAATTATCCTGGTTCACCCTTAATCTTGGGCTACGTCTAGTCCTCACCTTGGGCTACGTCTAGTCTCAAAGTTCGTCTAAAATTTCACTGTATCCTTCAACGTTACAAGTATTATTTCTACACTTACAGAGCCTTTTTAGGTCTCTTTCACAAAATATTCTTTATTTTCTTCCTTAGCCTCTTCAGGCTCTAGCCTTTATTTCACTCGAAAAGATATTGTTTGAGCTTCACTTTACAGATGTATTTGCTCTCTTTCTTTTCTCTCTTTTCTCATAATATTTTTTTTGTGTGAGCACTTGAGCACAGAATTTCTCTAAGTATGTTTTTACAATCAGAATTCTTCTCTTTTTTTAATTATATTGTATCTATTTTTGTTTACAACTATAACTAATATTTATAACCTAAATCTTTAACGGTCTTCTGGAGAATTCTGCTTGTCGAATCTTCTAAAAATAGTTATTAGTTGAGTCCTGTAACCAACTCCAACTAACTGATGTTCTAGTACATTCTTCAATTACATCGTCTTGCATACATTCATATGCTTTTTCTGGTGTCTTAGACTAATCACTTCGTCTGATCCGTCTTATTTAGCTTTTACTTAAGTATCATCTTGATATGATGATTTGTGCCACTTATATTTATCTGCACACTTAATAAATTCATCAAAAGAGTTCACACACTTCTATGATTATTATTATTTGACTTTCTATTAAAATTAATAGAAAACTTCTGTTTTATGGAACACTCGAGTGGTTTGTTGTGCATTGCATTTTCATCGTTAAGTATGAAGCATATTGAGTGACATGTGTTATGAGCTATAATATGATGTGAATTAAATTTTTAAGAAATGTTTGAATTGCTGATTGCAAGTCTATATATATATATGTACATATGTATATGTATATATCTATGCATATGCTTGAAATTGGGGCCAGTTGCCAATGGCTATAAGTATATTAGACACTGAGTTGTGTTGCTCACCCCCCATTATTCCCTCCTCAGGTGCAGAACAAGAAAGTTAGCAAATCCTTGTAAGGCATCAGAAGCTCCAAGTTATTAGAAGCTTTGCAACTAAGTTAGCTCAATCACCTTTGGATAGCTTCATAAGCATGTTAAACATTAAGCATCTTACATACATTGTAATCGTGTGAAGCTTTGTTTAATGTAAATATGTAATTAAAGTTATGTATGACCTTATGATTGTTTTGGTAAAAGAGTTAAAACTGAAAAGTTTCTTAAGTGTACATGCATGTTTCTCTGTAATTATTCATTTCAAAATCCAAGTCTTTTCTGGGTGTAAAAATCATGTTCCAACTTTGAGGGAAAATCTAGGCTTGATTGAGGCAAAATTAGTCAAAATTGCCTTATAGAAAGTGTAGCTTATTCATTTAGCTTTCCAACGATATATAGCATAGCAATTTTGGACTTTTAGACGTAAAGTTATGGACCTTGTATCGGAAGAAGTATCTTTTGTCTTTTGCTTCTTCTTAGTTTTACTTCTTCTATGATAACGCCATCTTCTTCTGTCTGACGTCAACTTCTTCTTAGTTTTGCTTTGTTTGTCTTTTGCTTCTTCTTAGTTTTACTTCTTCTGTGATGACGTCATCTTCTTCTGTATGGCGTCATCTTCTTCTTAGTTTTTCTTCGTCTGTCTTTTGCTTCTTCTTAGTTTTACTTCTTCTGTGATGACGTCATCTTCTTCTATATGACGTCATCTTCTTCTTAGTTTTGCTTCATCGGTCTTTTGCTTCTTCTTAGTTTTGCTTCTTTTGTGATGACACCAGCTTCTTCTATATGACGTCATCTTCTTCTGAGTTTGCTTCGTCTGTCTTTGACTTCTTCTCAATTTGCTTCTTCTTAGTTTTGCTTCTTCTGTGATGACGTCATCTTCTTCTATATGACGTCATCTTCTTCTGTGTTTCATATCTTCTGCCTTTTGTTTCTTCTGTCTTTCTGCTCCTTCTGCCTTTTGTATCTTCTATGTTTCGTATCTTCTACCTTTTGTTTCTTCTATCTTTTGTATCTTCTGTGTTTCGTATCTTCTGCCTTTTGTTTCTTCTGTCTTTCCGTTCCTTCTGTCTTTTGTATCTTCTGGGTTTCGTATCTTCTGCCTTTTGTTTCTTCTGTCTTTCTGCTCCTTCTGCCTTTTGTATCTTCTGTGTTTCGTATCTTCTGCCTTTTGTTTCTTCTGTCTTTCCCCTCCTTCTGCCTTTTGTATCTTTTGCGTTTCGTATCTTCGACCTTTTGTTTCTTCTGTATTTCCGTTCCTTTTGTCTTTTATATCTTCTGTGTTTTATATCTTCTGTCTTTTGTTTTTTCTGTCTTTCCGCTCCTTCTGTCTTTTGTATCTTCTATGTTTTGTATCTTTTGCCTTTTGTTTCTTCCATCTTTCCGTTCTTTCTGTCTTTTGTATCTTCTGTGTTTCGTATCTTCTGCCTTTTGTTTCTTCTGTCTTTCTGCTCCTTCTGCCTTTTGTTTCTTCTGGGTTTTGTATCTTCTGCCTTTTGTTTCTTCTGTCTTTTCGTTCCTTCTGTCTTTTGTATCTTCTGTGTTTTGTATCTTCTGCCTTTTGTTTCTTCTGTCTTTCCGTTCCTTCTGTCTTTTGTGTCTTCTATGTTTCGTATCTTTTGCCTTTTGTTTCTTCTGTCTTTCCGCTCTTTCTGCCTTTTGTATCTTCTGCCTTTTATTTCTTCTATCTTTTTTTTCCTTTTGTCTTTTGTATCTTCTGTGTTTCGTATCTTCTGCCTTTTGTTTCTTCTGTCTTTCCGCTCCTTCTGGCTTTTGTATCTTCTGTGTTTCGTATCTTCTGCCTTTTGTTTCTTATGTCTTTCCGTTACTTTTGTCTTTTGTATCTTTTGTGTTTCGTATCTTCAGCCTTTTGTTACTTCAGCCTTTCCTTTCCTTCTATCTTTTGTATTTTTCCATGTTGATTCCGAATTTCGGGCTTCGGAAATGGGGTCCAGCATTGTTTGGTATCAAAGCTTAGGTTTTTTTAAGTTTAGAATGCATAGTAGGATGAAATGTTATGATATGTGGTTACGGGTTGCTTTGTAAATTGATTAAATTGCATTAAATGACATGCATGTCATGCATACATATAGAAATTAAGACTAAAATGAAGAGTAAGCTAATAGTTAGTGTCTGCATTGAAGTAGTAAGATGCCATCTCGTAGAAGGACACAAGGAGTATTGCAAGGATCAATTGCACCAGACTCTCCACCAAGGGAGGAGAGTACTAATAAGTCTATATCCCCAAGGAATGCTGAGGCTTCGGTAGGGCCAAGTAGTGAGTTCGTTCGATCACAAACGCAGGAGTCACCTGTTCCGTTAGAACAAGTGCCTCCTTTGGACCTGAGATTGTTTCAGGCATTCTCTCAGGCCTTTGTCTAGGCTATGGGTTAGATGCTGCAATCTTCTACTCCGGCCCTGGTTAAGAAGGGGAAGAAGTTAGATAAGCTGACGAAGTATGGAGTAGTGGACTTCTATGGAACCATTGATCCCGAGGAAGCTGAGGCATGGTTAAGAAAGACCGAGAGAATACTGGATCAAATGGATTATGAGGATGATGAGAAGGTTGTATATGCTGTTAGCTTGCTTCAGGGTGATGCTCTGCATTGGTGGGAGAGTGTACCGGGGAGTCAAATGAGACTGCCAGTGCTTGCATGGGAAGATTTCTTAGTAGTGTATAAAAATAAGTACTTGTCTAAGGTGTATATTCAGCAGAAGCAGAGGGAATTTCTGAGTGTTACCCAGAAGGAGATGACGGTAAGCGAGTATAAGCGTCAGTTTACACAGTTATCCAGATATGCAACAGAGATGATGCTAAATGAGGCGGCTAAGTGTCGTCAGTTTGAATCAAGATTACACTTCGCAATAAAAGAGAAAGTGGTGGTACAGAACTTCTATGATTTTCAATAGCTGGTTGAAGCGGCCTTGAGGGTTGAAAATATAGAAAACATAAAGGGCGCCGTGAGCAAAAAGAGAAAGGGTAGAGAATAGTTTAAGAGGGAAGGTGGTACGTTTATGTCTGAGAGGAGTGCCAGGAATTTCCCTGTCCAGTCTGAGGAGAGGAGTAGTGCTGCAAGCAGGCCTCAACCGATATGACTTCTACTGTTTCTCATCAAGCCTCAACGGTGGGAGGCAATAGAAGAGGAGAAAGGGACAAGTCATCCGTCCCTAAGTGTGACTATTGTGGCAAGTTCCATGGAGGGAAATGCTACAGATTGACTAGAGCTTGTTTCAAATATGGAGAGAAGGGGCAAATTGTAGGTCCTCAGCCTCCCGAGAGGCCGAGGTCCTACAATTGGTATCAGATCCAAGACTCGAGCGATATGTTAGCACGGACGCTAGGCCTCCTGAGGGGGTGGATACTTAGGGATATCCTATATTGGTTGGAGAGGAGAATGAAGCATGCCTTATAAGGATGTGGAAACCTCTCTCCCTTGCAAATGCATTCACGTCCCTCGAGTAGGGGCGAAGCAAAACCCTTCCCTACGGGTCAGAAGGGACAATATCTCAGTGAGTGAGTGAGTGAGGCCCACTACCTTCCGCTACTATAGACGCGTTTTCCATACCCTAATGCACCGAATCCCATCAGAACTCCGAAGTTAAACGTGCTAGGGCCAGAGCAGTACTAGGATGGGTGACCTCCTGGGAAGTCCTATGAAAAAACAAAACCGTGAGGGCACGAGGCCTTAGAGGTTGATGCCCAAAGAGGAAAATATCTACAAATGCGTGGGCGCGAGGCCCTATGGACTCAATGCCTAAGAGGCCGAGGTCCCGTGGATGCGAGGCTTGAGAGGCCAAGGTCCTACAAAAAAGGGGTAAAGTAACCTTGTGTTAATTTTTTTTCTAAATGTAAATCTTCTTCTTCAACATGTAGAAAAGGAATAAATAAATCAATCAAATTTTGGGAGGCTTCATAAAGTGCTTTGTTAGGAGTTAAGCTTCCAAGTGTCCATATTTCAAGAAAAAATATATTTTTTTCATTCCCATTTCCATAAGAATGAACACTATGATTCGCATTTTGAACAGGCATAATACAACATCTATGGGGTAGCGTCCTTCTTGAAAGTTATTTGGTGGTTTTACACGATAGTCATGATTCCCCTCAATTTATAATTCAATAGCTAAATTTAGTGGTTCATTAGGCTAGCTATGTGCTAGACCTGAATTTTTTTAAAGTAGTACTACATATGTTAAATTAGCATCTATGGACATCCCTTTAAAGACTAGCCAGCCTTTGTATGTTTCACAATGCCATATACGGGATTTTCCATCTTCTTTTTTAATCGGAAAACAAACAAACAAACAAAAAAATGTGAATATATGGACGATTGTCGTTTTCTTGGTAATTGAATTTGAGTTGATAAATAGATTCAGTGAATATTTTGGTATTTACAGCATTACAAATCCTCTATGCTAGAAAATGATAGCACGGAGGATTTGGTCCCTTAAAAAAAGCACATTTTTTAAACTAGTAATGTTGTGCTTATTGGAAAGAATGATTCAAAGTTAGTTAGGATTTTTTAGTTATTGAATAAATTTCAAAATCTGCTCCTTTATTTTCAAATTGTTAGTTTAAATTATATCTATTATTTTGTTGCACCTTTTCAGATGATTTGAAGCGGTGTAAAGCCTATTTGTAGGCTAGTTATTTTTCGTCTTAATGTATGTCAATAAAATAAGCAAATTTAGTCTATTTCTTTCCTAGTATATTTCTTTACTATTTTTCTATTTTTTTAACTATTCAAAACTTCCATCATGGTATTAGAGCTCTCAAAGATCTTGAGGGACTTATGAGTGATTAATGTTCTACAAACTCAAAAATACAGAAGGACAATGAGAGCCCAACAGAGTGAAAAGATGGTGGAGGGAGCCTATCTAGCAAAGATTTCATCATCAAGAAAGAAAGGAAACATTTCTCAATGTGGCCATTATGAGAAGTTTGGTCATAAAGAGAAAGAATGGTGGCATAAAGGGAAGTCTCGATTCTTTATGAAAAAGGATTGCAAGTTTAGCAATGACGAGCAAACAAATATAGTATAAGCAATTGAAAAAGACAACCTCTTCTAGTTGGAGAGAAGTGCACCAAGATGCATTATAGAGAGAAGTGCTCTATGGAGATAAGTGATGAGAGAAGTGCTCATGTAGAAGAATAAAGATAAGTGCTCCAAAGAAAAGAATTATGGAGAGATGTGCTCCAACGTAACTATTGAAGGGTGATGGGAAGTATATCATCAAATTCAAAAAGTCTTACAACTTTGAAACAAGAGGGAATGTTAGAGAATGATTCAAAGTTGTTAAAAATGAAGTCTTTATTTAAAGATAAATTTTGAAAAGTAGTAAAGATAAGACATGATATTTGTTAAAAGATAAAATTTTATCTATTAAGATAAAGTTATTATCTGTTAAGATTTAAAATTTTAAAATTTTGATTTGTTTGCTTAGTCTTTATCTAGATATTAGCTAAGTTTGTTATTTAATTGCTTATATAGCATCAATGTAAAGTGAAGATCATCAATAAATTGCCTATTGTGTTATCTCTTATCTATTCTACTTTATTTTAGTTAGTTTTTGGTTCTAAAATTTGGAAAATTTAAATAGTAAAAAGTATAGAAAATAGTAAAGAAATAGACTAAATTTGCTTGTTTTATTGACGTACATCAAGACGAAAAATAACTAGTCTATAAATAGGCTTTACACCAAAACAAATCATCTGAAAAGGTGTAGAAAAATAATAGATATAATTTAAACTAACAAATTGAAAATAGAGGAGTAGATTTTGAAATTTATGCAATAACTAAAAAATCCTAACTAACTTTGAATCATTCTTTCCAACATTCTCCCTTGATTCAAAGTTGCACATAATTCAAACTCCATGGAGCACATCTCACCAGATTTCTTATTTGTAAAGCACATCTCTTCACTATATGATGCACTTCTTATCATCTTTCCATTGTTGAGCACTTCTGTCAACTAATTAAAAAAAAAGTTTTTTTAAGCCACTTCAACTAAATTTGCATGTTCTTCTTTTTTAAATCTACAATTCTTTTGCAAATGACCAAATCTTTTGCAGTTATAGCATTGAGACTTTCCTTTGTGCCAACAATATTCCTCTTCACGACTAGGCTTCTTGCAATGGTTACATTGAGGAATTTTTCCTTTTCCTTTTGTAACTTTAACTAAATAAACTCCTTTAACTATCTATTCAATTCCCTCTTTTCTCATAGCTCTTCTTTGCTTCTGAGCCTACAAAGCATTAATCAATTCTAGTAAAGTTATTTGATTGATATCTCTTGAATCTTGAAGAGATAAATTTTTAGACTCAAATCTTTAAGCAAAATGATAAGCATTTTCTCTACAATATTGCTATCAGGTAAATCTTCTCCCAGCAGTCGAATTTTGTTCACCACATTTATCAGCTAATCAGAATATTCTTGTATAGTCTCCTTTTCTTTCATACTCAAAGTCCTAAAATCTCTTTTGAGATTTAAGATTTGCATCATTCTTGTTCTTTCATTTCCTTCATATAATTCTTTCAGCATATCCCAAGCTTCCTTAGCTGTTTCACAAGTCATTATTCTTATGAAAATTACTTCTGAGACACAAAATGAATTATAGATAAAGCTTTTGCAGCTTTTGCTTCTTCTTCTTCATGAGCCCTTATCTGATTGAGTATTAGATTATTTCCCAGAGGTGGTAATTCCCTTTCATTTTCTACTCACTACCACAAGCTAAGACCTTTTAAATGAGCTTTCATCTTAATAGCCCATACTAGATAATTTTCACCATTAAAACTTGGGGGGGTGAGATAATTGTTGAATTGTTGGCATCCATGAGAACTTTATTTTTGTATTTGCTCACACAATCTCATGATGGAAGTTTTGAATAGTAAAAAATATAGAAAAATAGTAAAAAAAAAGACTAGAAAAGAAATAGACTAAATTTGCTTGTTTTATTGATGTACATAAGAAGAAAAATAACTAGCCTATAAATAGGCTTTACACCACAACAAATCATTAGAAAAGGTGCAGAAAAATAATAGAAATAATTTAAACTAACAAATTGAAAATAGAGGAGCATATTTTGAAATTTATTCAACAACTAAAAAATCCTAACTAACTTTGAATCACTCTTTTTAACATTCTCCTTTGATTCAAAGTTGCAGAAAATTCAAACTCCATAGAGCACATCTCTCTAGTTTTTTATTTGTGAAGCACATCTCTTCACTGTATGATGCACTTCTCATCATCTTTACATTGTTGAGCACTTCTGTTAACTAATTAAAAAAAAAGTTTCTTCTTCAGCCACTTCAACCAAATTTGCACGTTTTTCTTTTTTAAATCTACAATTCTTTTGTAGATGACCAAAGCTTTTGCAGTTATAACATTGAGGCTTTCCTTTGTGCCAATAATGTTGAATTGCTGGCAGTTATGGGAACTTTTTTTTTTTGTATTTTCTCACTTAATCTCACAATCCCTCAAGGATCTAAGGCTCTGATACCATGTTGGATTTTAGAACCAAAATTTAACCAAAAAATATAATAAAAAAGAGATAATGTAAGAGGCAATTTATTGATGAGTTGCACTTTACATTAACATTGAAGGCCTAAATATATAAGCAGTGAAATAACAAACTTAACTAATATCTAGATAAAGATTAAGCAAAAAAATCAAAAATTTTAAATTTTAAATTCTAACAAATAATAACTTTATCCTTATAGTTAAAATTTTATCTTTTAACAGATATCACATCTTATCTTTACTACTTTCCAAATTTTATATTTAAACAAAGGCTTCATTTTTAACAACTTTGAATTATTCTCCAACATTCCCTCTTGATTCAAAATTGTAAGACTTTTTGAATTTGATGATGTACTTCCTATCATCCTTCAATAGTTGGAGCACATCTCTCGATAATTCTTTTCTTTTGAGCACTTCTCTCTATGATACGTCTTGGTGCACTTCTCACTAATTAGAAGAGGTTATCTTCTTCAATCATTTTCACTATATTTGTTTATTCTTCATTGTTAAAGTTGCAATCCTTTTTCATAAAGGGAAGTCTCGATGCTTAATGAAAAGGAATTGCAACTTTAGCAATGGAGAACAAGCAAATATAGTGCAAGTGATTAAAGAAGACAGTCTTTAAGACTTTCAATTTCTGGATGGAAATTGGGTATAGTGTGTAGCACCCCACTCCTGTAAGACCCGAACTCGATATCGATGATGATATTCGAGTCCATGCTCCACAAGGGTGGCTTGCTAAAGCACTCACTTGATCAAAGTGGTATAATTTTTTTTTGTTTTCTTTCTTTCACTTGGAATCACAAACACACACTATGCGGAAGGAAATC
>JANSVA010000218.1:52326751-52345712 GCA_025504915.1 Erythroxylum reticulatum | reverse complement strand
TTATTGTTATTTCATATTAATTGTCATTATTATTTATTATTAAGATTTTTGAAAACATGGTTGATGTAAACAGTAAAATAGTAAAGTATACAGTACAATTGTACAATATACTAATGAACTATTTTGTAAATTTTAAAAGTTTTAGGGAATATTTTATAAATTTAAAAAATTATCCAAAATGATACCCTGTACTGACTAGTACCAGTACAGTTCTGTTCTAGAACTCAATCTTGTACCAAACCTGGTACGGTATTCATAACTTTGGTCCGAGGCCTAAGTAAGGCCTGGAGGCAATATCGTGTTGTCAACCTCCTTAGGCAACATGAATGTAAGTTTGCTTGTTTTTTTGAAACAAAGTTATCCATTGATAGTTTGAGTAAGAGTATGAATAGCAAATTCAATGGCTAAGAAGACTGACATAATTTTGGTGCTACCACAGGGGGAAGAATTTGTATTATCTGGAACTCCATTTTTTATAAACGTCATATGCTGAAACTGGGAGAACAATACATACATGTTAAAATTCAGTGCTACATATCTCAGGTCACATTTATACTATCATTTGTCTACGGACTATATAGTGCCACAAAGAGAAGAGAATTATGGAAAAAGCTAATGGAAGTGAATGAGGAAGTATTAATGCCTTAGATCATAATGAGAGACTTTAATTGTGTGTGTGTAGCAAGGGAAAGGCTAGGTTGTCGGCTTATTTACTCAAAGACTTGCTAGAATTTAGATTGGCATTTGGGCTAGAAGATGCCCTGAGCAGGGGGAGTTCTACACCTGGCATAAAATATCACTTATGGGCAAATTTGGATAGGGTCCTCTTAAATCAAGCATGGAGCCATTTGGGTAACAACTGTTCAGCACATTTTCTGGAAATGAAAGCAGATTCAGACCACTGTTTAGTATTAATGGGTTTCAACCAAATGGAACTGCTAGGAGAAAAACCTTTCAAGTTTTTCAATATGTGGCTTAATCATCATCAGTTTCGGGATATTGTTGACAATAAATGGGAGATGGCAGTGGAGGGGACAACCTAATATGTTCTATGCAGGAAACTAAAGGCATTAAAACACCCTCTGAAAACATTGAATTCCGAAGCATATGGGAACATTTATAGTAAAGTTAAGATGTCATAAGAGCTTTTCCAAACAGCATATAAGGCCTCCCTTAATAGGCTTGAAGATATTGAGACGAATCAAGAGGTGAAGATTAAGAGGAAGCAGGCTAAATTTCTACTGGATGTAGAGATGAAATTTTTCAACAAAAATCCAAATATAAGCATCTCATAGAGGCTGAAAAAAAACACAAAATACTTCCATAAAGTAGCTAGGAAAAGAGGAAAGCAGAATACCATTTCTACCAAGGACTCCTAGGCACTTTAGCTCCCCTGCATAGGTTAGATATAAATGTTGTCAGAAATGGACTGGTCTTGGATGAGCAGACAAAGGAATCAATGGTTACTCCAATTATGGAAAAGGAGATCAAGAGGGCTATGTTTGACATAGGCAATGACAAAGCCCAGGGGTCAAATGGATACACTTCTACCTTTTTTTTAAAAACACTAGGAAAGGGTTGGGCCAAATGTAATCTCAGTTCTGAAGGAGTTTTTTTTATCACTGGTCACTTGCTGAAACAAATAAACCACACCATTATTACCCTCGTTCCAAAGAAAAAGGCAGCACCGAAGCCAGCTGATTTCAAACCAACTGCCTGCTTGAATGTTGTGTACAAGGTGATCATTAAAATGTTGAATGAGCGTATGGTGAAGGTTGTGGGAAAAGTTGTAGATCCAGCCCAAGCCGCCTTTGTGCTAGGTAGAAACATGCTTGATAATGAGTTTATAGCGCAGGAACTTGTCCGTGGTTATACTAGAAAGAGAATTTCACCTAGATGCATGATAAAATTAAACATTATAAAAGCCTATGACACGGTTGCATGGGAATTTCTTGAGGATATGATAAAAGGTTTATGGTTCCTTACCAAATTCATACGGTGAACTATGGAATGTGTACAAACTACTACATATTCGATATCAATCAATGGAGGATTACATGGCATGTTCAAAGGTCAAAGGGGACTAAGACAAGGTGACCTAATATCACCCACACCATTCCTACTTGGGCAGGAGTATCTCTTAAGATTGTTAAAAAACAGAACTACAAGGCCTCAGTTTCACTTCCACTCGAAGTGTAAACAACTTGATATTACTTAACTTGCCTTTGCGGATGACATCATGCTTTTGTCTAGAGGTGATTCCACTTCTATAGGCATTCTGTTAGAGGTGTTGAATGAAATAAAACAGGTGGCAAGGTTGAAGTAAAATTTGTCAAAATCTAATATTTACCTAACGGGGTGTGTGGATATGAGAGGGAGAATATCATGCAGATGGTGGATTACCCTATAGGTGAATTTTCTATTCGATATTTGGGGGTCCCTCTGTTACCTATGATAGTGGATTACCCTATAGGTGAATTTCCTGTTGGCCAAAGTGTTATGGAATATTCATGCCAAAGCAGATTCATTATGGGTAAGATGGATTCATGGTATGTATTTGAAGGACACAACAATTGGGGACTAGGAACCCCACAACTGTGACTCACCATTGCTAAAAAAACTGGCATTAATTCAGGACAAATTGATGGAAAAGTTGGGAGGCCAAAGGGAAATAGAGTATGGTGTACAAAAGTTGTGTGTAAATGGAGTCCTCTCATCACAAAAAAATTTATGAATTATTGAGAGTCAAGCATACAAGAAGACCATGGATGGAATTTATATGGAAGCAATACATACCTCCAAAATTCTCCTTCATTACCTGACTTAGTCTTCGGAATAGACTACCAACAAAGGATAACGTACTATTTTTGGAGATACACCGAACATGTGGCTTTTGTAATGTTGAAACAGAAACTATTGAGCATTTATTTTTTAAATGCTCTTTACTATCTAGGAATGGCTGGGATTGATCGGAACTATGTTCACGCTATCTAGTGCTATCAAATAGATTCGGAAAGACGACACTGGAGCACGTCTTAGAAGCAAAGCTGCTAGACTTGCACTCATGTACACCATATACATGGTATGGAAGACCAGGAATGTTATACAGCTAGAGTTTGCTTCTACTACGAGCTTAGATGTAATATCCAAAATTAAAACAGTTATGTATAGGATCCTATATAGATTGTATCCTTTGGAACTTATTACTTTTTGATATTTCGAATGTACTGGAAAATTTGATGTCTTTTTTATTACAGCTTCTGATCGGGGTATGCCCTAAGGATCAATGTACACTTGTTTTTTATTCAATATATTATTTACCTTTCATAAAAAAAGAAGAATACTCCTGATTCAAGGTCATAAACTCGCCACCCCTTCTTTCCATAAGGATAACCCATGAAAACACATTTGTGGCTACGACTAGCAAATTTATCTCCTTTGTGCTCTTGGTTATGCACATAACATAAACATCCGAACACACACAGATGTCCAAGTTGAGGCATCTGACCATACAAGACTTCATATGGTCTTTTCCCATGCAAAATGAGTGATGGAGTCCGATTTATCAAATATCCAACAGTTAAAATGCATTGCCCCCAAAATTCGATAGGGAGATTTGCTTGGAAATGTAAAGCACAAGCCATATTGAGTATACGCCTATGTTTGCGTTCCATATGTCCATTTTGTGGTGGAGTGCCTGCACAAGATGTTTCATGCACAATACCATGCTTACGAAAATAATTATCAAGGCAGGTGAATTCGGTATCATTGTCACTTCGCACCGTTTTCACTTGTTTGTTAAATTGATATTCCACCATAGCTATAAAATTGCACAAATTCATTATGACTTCTTTCTTGTCAATCAAAAAGTATATCCACGTTGCTATCAAATAATCATCAACAATGGTTAAAAAATATCTAGCACCATAAAATGTAGTTGTTCGATAGGGTCCCCATAAATCACAATGAATTAACTGAAAACTTTCCAAAGTTTTATTATCACTAGCAGGAAATTTATCCGTTGTTTGTTTTGCCCTAAAATAAAACTGCAAACTTGATTACTTAAGCTACTAATTTTACTAGTACCAACATCTAGGATCAACTCTAAGACTTTAGATGATGGATGTCCCAGTCACTTATACCACAAACTGAAAATTTTCTCATTACGAGTTTGTACTGTTGTCATAACTGCCCTTCCTCGCAAGTAGTAAAGCCCCTCTCGTAGTTTAGTCGCACCAGTCATCATTTTCGAAATGTGGTCCTGTATAGCATAAAATTTATTAGTGAATTGAAATCACAATTAGATTCATCAATCAACTGAGATACCAAAATGAGATTGCATTGTAAACTTGGCACATATAGAACATTTGCTAATTTCAACTTGTCACCGAGCACCACTGTTCCTTCTTTTGTAGCAACTGTTTGTTTCCTCTTTGGAAGCCCAATAGACATTCTATCATGTCTTGGACATGTGATAAGCAATCTAGCGTTCCTGTCATATGATGAGAAGAACTTGTGTCTATAATCCATTATATGGAAGAACACTTACCGGTGAGTTTCTCAATTGTCCCTATCTTGGCATTATTTAGAATATTCAACAATGTCTGCCATTGCTCACCACTAAGCCCACTGACATCGTTTCTATCTGTATCTGAGATTGCAATGTTTGTGCTTGTTCTTGGTGTGGAGACTTGTGTTGCATTAGCCTTGACCAATCCTCCACGTCCTCTGCCAATAGGAGTCATGCCTTGCTGTCCCCCCTTTCCACGTCCACTTCCTCTTCTAGTCCCACGAGTGTGATCCCCCCACTAATAGAATAGCCAATTAACTGAGGTTAATGTCCCAAGTGATTACAATGATTGCATACCACATTTTTGTCTTTTTCTTCATTTTTGCTGCGTGATTTGAACCTTGCTTGAATTGCAAAGCTCATCACCTCACCTTGTTCTTCCTTTCCATGAGATATGATTCTGACACATTCTTCCTGCACTAGTGTTGAGTAGATTCTGTTGAAATTGGGAAATGGGTCTTGGGCCAGCAGATTTGATCTTACAGTCCCATAGACTATTTCATCAAGTCCCATGAGGAACTGATGAGCCTTCTCTTCCTCACGCTTCTTTTCTAACGCTACTCCAAGGTTGCAAGTACACAAGCCGCATTTGCATGTTGACATTTGTTCAAAGTTTGCCAATTCTTCCCATAATTTCTTGAGTTTTCCAAAGTAGGTAACAATTGTCAATCCTCTCCGTTTGCATTCAACAAGCTCAGCCTTTAGATGTTGTATGCATTGTCCATTCACCCCAGAAAATTGTTCTTTTACATCTTGTGCAACATCCATATATGACATGGTTGATCTCAATGTTGGTTCAATGGTGTTCATTATCCAGGACACTAGTAAGGAGTTGTTAGTCCACCAGTCTTCAAGGTCCAGTGATCACTTATCTAGATGCTTAATAGATCCCTCCACAAAGCCAAACATTTTCCTTGCTCTCAATGCGGTCCTAAGAGTATGGGCCCATTCATCGTAATTTTCTCCCTTTAGCTGAACTTGTGTCAGTAGACTTCCAGGATTGTCATTGGAAGTTATGTTGTAAGGAGAGATGCTTTTCCTCAAGATCACCATTTCACCATCTTTACTTTTGCCTTCTTTACTGGCCATAACAGCAAGATGAAAATGATATTTTATTAATTCAGGTATGGCTCTGATACCATAAGAAGAAGAGATTTGAGATGAAAATCTGATTTATTGATTCAGAAAACTAGTATATATATACACGGAGAGAAGCACTATTTTTGTGCAGATTCTAAACATAGTTACCTAAATGTATGCCTTAATTTACAACTAATTACACATTTATAGTAAGCGTAATATTCTCCATGATATTAGGAGATATGACAAAATATTACGACAGATGTGAGAGATATACGCCTAATACAACATTTGAACTTAAAAACTATCATAAAGTCATGAGAAATGGGCACTTAAGATTGATTATTTTACCTATTTATAAGGCTTACAAAGAAATTATATGCTGAAAAATCAACATATCTTAACCTTTCACACCATATTAACTAAGTCATTCATCACAGTTGCGAGTTTCAATTGCAAGTGAAATATACTATAATGATTCAAGCTTTGATTGTTCAGTTCATTTTCTTACTGATCAGAACATGAAGTCAAATGTTGCACAAAGTATGCAGAAACCCCCTATTCTCACATCATAGTTGATTTTCCATTACTTGGGCAGCATTGGTGAAATGACAGTATTGATGAAGATCAAATATGCTCAAGCAATTTACAGTGGCTGTGGACTTAGTTTGCATAATTTAAAATTCAGAATCAATAAGACAAGCGAAAAATCAAGTAAAATAGACATTGTCCTTGATAAATTTAGTACTAGGAGTTGGACGAAAGAAGTCCAACACTGACATAAAATTACACAATTGTACCGATGAGTTTCTGATGTACGAATTCACCCAAGTAGGAACTAATCCCTGATCAAGACGACGCAAGATCCTTTGTTTTGAAATTTAGTGTGCCCTTTGTTCCGGTCCGATCTCAGTCATCCAATTTTTGAGAGCTCCAGTTATTAAATGGATAGATTTTTATAGAAAAAAGTTGAAATAGAGTCACGGGAATAATGATCTAGTCCCGATTAAGATCGTCCAGGTACACTCCCTTGGAGAAGTCCAAGGGACACCCTCCAGCATTGGTTATCACACTGCCAGCCTTTTCGATTATGACAACACCAACAGAATGATCCTATATCTTCTCTTTGTACCCAGTTTTGGACAATTTCGTAAAGATTTCAGCATCTCATTGTGCTATGGCTGCATATTTGACCATGCTACGTACATGCAGAGGCTTTTTTTTTTCCTTGCAGTTAGAAGGTAGAGAGACACCAAAATAGAACACAAACCAATGGAACCATCCACTTTCCAAGGCCTTTTTACCGTAAATTAAATGCATCCTAAAAAACAAGAGCTCCACGGGTCAAATCTTTTCATTGATATAAAGGCAACTAACCATATGAATCTTCTAAATATGAAACATGCTAAAGTGATAGCTGTCCATCTATCTCCTAAAAGCACAAGCCTAAACTATCCTTGAAAAATAACTTATGCAGAAGGAATTGGGTCACTGTGTTCGAAACCTATTATTATCAAATCACGAGCGCAACGAAAATTAAAATTTTTATTGTTTCTGAATGGATATCGATAATTGATTAACTTGAATAATAACATGAATATGAGTCGTAAGAAATCGTATCTTATTCGTGTTCCTATTGAAATCCTTTGAAAACTTTTTTCAAATTGTTAACCTAGTTGTTTAAATGTCTAATGGTATACTTCTTAACACCTTTGAGAGGAAGAATGTAAAAATGCTAGCTCATTTATCTTTTCTTCTTATCAATAGAAAAATCGTTAGGGTGTTTTTGTAATTTTATTAAAATTAAATTCCTTAATTATAATAAAAGTCATACTCTAATTATAATTAACTTAATTTTAATAAAATTAATTATCTTATATTTGATCCTTAAAATTTCTCAAACTTTATAATTAAGTCCAACTTAATTAAATTGATTTTTCCTTCACAAGCTGCTCTTTAATGTGTGATCCATTAGGCTGTTAATATATTGGCAATGATTATAAAATATAAATATACTTCACAATTAGAATTAGATAAATTAAAACTCCTTTTAATCTATCTTTAATTCTATAATTAAACAATTTATAATCATAGGTTAAGATTGACGTCTAGCAACATATCATGATCACCCAAATATTAAGAATGATAAAGTAGTTTGACTTAACCTTTTCATGTATGGTTATGATGTATAATATAATCCTTTTGTCATCTCATATTCTAATTGGATAGAGTATGGATATAATGTCTATGCTTTTAGTCCAATCATGTTCATTTTTGTTAATTAGTAATTCATTTACAATTGAAATTTGAAAATGCCTTTTTAAATGTCAATTTACTCTGGCCAGAGAATTCCATAAACCACTACTAATCAAAAACAGTAAATATTCTCTCTAATTACATTAGAGTGATGAATCATTTATTGACTTACTCAAATATCTCCATATGGTTCATATTGTATCTAAGTATTACCGACTGAATTGTCATAGGATAAGTCATAAGTAGCATCAAAATACAGTAATTTTCACACAAGATACCTTGGTAATCTCAAGTCTAAGGATCAATTATACAATCATTATTATGAGAAAATCCACAGACACATAAGTAATATTCTATTTGGGATTCTCATAGTCGGGCCAGTTCAGTTACTTATTCTCTAATAATCACCCACACATTAGTTTAAGTATCTTCATAATTTAATTTATGAGATCAATTACTTTCTTTATAATAAAGAACATAATATATGCTAGTTTTACCGTTTCAACAATATCCCGTTTTGATGAAACTACAACTAGGGACATTTAGGAATAATACGTAAATATAAATTGAATATCACAATTATGATCTTATCATAATTTCAATTACACATTAATTATTTCAAGGATTTTATCTTTATTATTAAAACATCAAATGTAATTAACACATAAAGATAAACAATGTCTTTATTAATTATTTTGTCACGAAACTATAACCAATCGATTGACTGTAGAGCATAAACTAACACACTGACCAATTTGCAGCTTCTAAACTCAGCAGAACTTAGAAACAAGAACTATTGTCTTTTGACCCCCTTCATAGAGTGTTAGGATGTGAAATTAGAATGTAAGAATGTTAATAAGAATTAATGATTCTTAAGAAATCACTTTAACCATCCAAGCAGGCAAAAATTTTAAAAACACAGCAATAAGAAGAAGAACAACATACTTGAGTCCCATGCTGTGTGTAACCCCAACTACAAAATTGTGGTTTGAATTGACTCTCTCCATAGGTTCACAAAAGGTTGCTAATATTGGATCATCAATTGAAGAAACCTAAATCTGCTTGCCAAGATTTAGCCACTCAAGCTTCTTATATCCATTTATTAATGGTTGCCTTCATGCTTTACCACTGCCTCTCATTGCATACATGACACATCTACCTTCCACTGCATCAGAAAGAGGTGTAGACAGTGAAATGCTCATATTGTATTGATGATTTAGCAATCTCTTCTTCGTAGGATAATTAGTGCACTCAAGAATATCTAAGGCTACGGGAGTATCCTTGGGCTTCTAAAGACCATACTTTGGAGCTTCTGCTAGGCATTCATTTACTGTGCTAGTTACAACTCTCAACAAGTCTGCCACATCGTGTTTTGAGAGTGTTTGAACATCTACTTCAACAACTATGGACCATTGGTGTATCCAATTAGTGTATCCATTCATCATAATTCAAGTGGGAAATGGGGAGAATATTTTTTTTGGTTTTATCATTGGTCCAGCCAATGCCCATTATATTTGAGGGATGATTTAGCTCAGCTAGAATAATAGTTCATACTCGGATCAACAAAGTTATTTATTTCAAACTTTGGCATTTCTTTGAAAGAGGGGCTGATATGCTCCCGATTACTATCACGACTACTTGCTTAACAATACATAAATGGATAATCCTATCTAGATCCTCAAATGGTTCTTTCTCTAGTACGTCTTGTATTAAAGCTATCAAATCTCACAATCCTCCCATCCCTTGGTTCAACATTATATGGAAGGGAACCTTAAGTCCTAAGGCCTCTTTCACCACTTAGTTGGCAGCAAAAAGAAAGCTAAAAACCAAAGACAAGATCATTGGTTCTAATGATCTTCTATGTAAGTTATGATGATCTTCTATGTGGGTTATGTTGTTTAAAGGCTAAAGTTATTGATCATATTTTCTTCAAATTAACTTCAAATTAACCTTACCTGTTTAGATACTAATTAACATAATATTATGATTTATGTTGACAAATAATTTCTAAAGTTAGGGAAGGATCAAATGTGTCTTAGTATGAATTTAAATTAATGAACATATGCAATTTGGACGGAAAGAAACCAAAAGATTTTCCATATAAAGAAAACTGAAAAGTAGGTTTTAGCACAAGGAATCCAATACTAGATTAGAGAAATGGTGGGAGTTCTTCGATTGATTGGCAAATTGAGTCTCTATATCAAGAGAAGATGAAAACTTTAATTTATCATGTTTCTAGCTTTTATTGGATAATATTCTAATTTTTTGATTTTCGTTGTATAATTCCAAAGGATTGGGCACTGCCTTTTAATCCCTCTTTCAATGCCTTTTATGGCTCTCAATGAATTCATTAATTGAAAAAAACTATAGACAACTTTTGATCCATAAAAGAGTCTGCCAATATCTAGCTAATAGTAGCTTGAACACTCTAATCTATTCAATCATTGAAACCAAATATCAAATTGGAAACTGCAACAAGTATAACCACCGATGAATGCAGATTGAGAAACTAATGACCAATGTGAAGAAAATTGACATAATAGAGTGTTATATATAAAGAAACATGTATGTGTACATATATAAAACACTTTGTCATCAAATTCCATCCATAAAAAGTTGAATACTTAAAATAAGAGAAGAACAATAAAATTAAGTTCCGTTACAGAATAATCCAAAATTTTCTTACTTAGGATTCTAATCATCAGGGCAACTCAACAATAATCAATAACAGACATTTAAAAGAAACAAGAAGCGCAAGATTCTCTTTGCATATCAGGGTACAATACGCTGGGTTGCTCAATGAAGTTCCTGCATTTGAAATGTAAAAACAGAACCTTGAGTGCATTACATGATGTCTTCAGGTAATGAAACCCCAACAATCAAATGCTACATGGCAAAGTTTCATTTCTACAAATTTCCTTCCAAGAAAACTCCAAGCATACCCCAATTTCCAATATCTGATGTCCTCAGTAGCCCATAAACCAAAAAGAAGCGCCATTACTATAAGCACCACTAAACTACCTGCAATTGTAACTGGAGATTCATCGTTCTTAGACTTAACCTGGTCAGTAACACGACAAACTAAACCCTCTTGGACTCTGGCAAAGAGAACAAGCCATGTGAATAACTCTAACAACTACTTCAAATTCTTTATATTCATTCTACAAGCCATCATCTTTCTCTTTCTTTTACCTATTAACATGATAACTTAATTGCAGAAACTAGCTCCTAGTAGATAACAACCATATAATAGAGCAAGAAATCATGGTCCGGATATGTAGAGACAAGTGGGCTTTGGAGGGTTTTGATGTTAAGTGGCAATGAAGGTTTTGTTCTCATGTTTGTCTGCTTGCTAAGGGACGAGGTGACAACCGTTTGTTGATTAATTAATATTAAGTATGTGTTAAATAAGAATAAATTAATAGCTAATTTTTTATTTCAATGCTAAATATCGTAAATTTTAAATTAAATAACTAAGTTTTAAAACTCTTACATTATAAGTCAAATATTAGTTTTAATTATTTTTATTCATGTGTCTAATGGAATCATATATCTAAATATTTTTAAAAAAATTATGAAAACATCATAAACTAATTCATAACTCATAAATTTAATTGACATATAAATTAGAAAATTAATTAATATTTCTTTTATGTGCTATAATCTAATTACTGGACCTTCAAAAAGACGCCAGAGACCCAAAATCTGAACCAATGATTTTCCTTTCTGTTTTCCTTCCACCATTTTCTATGAACAATAAGTAAACATGATAATAGATGTCGTCAAATTTCAAATTCACAACTTTTTTGTCACCCTCTCGCAAAAGGCGTAGTTTTTATTGCGAATACAATAAACCTTAAAATTGAAAAACCCACAAACATGGGGAAAAAAAAGATAAGGGTGGAAGCCATAATAGAATCTGGTTAGAGTTGTTATAGAAAGACATAAAGATCTTTCAAGGAGAATTTGGGTGATGTAACCTCTTTGCATCCTCTGTGGCAATAAGAATTACAATAGTAGGCTAAAAGGGATTGGAAGAGTTACCTTGTTTAGAAGCTTGTCAAGCTCATTTTATTCACTCGTATAGCTAATGACCACTCTTTTTGCAGTAGCTGCAAAATACCTTACAAGACTTCTTACTATAGGCCTAATAAGTTGTGGTCTGACTGACAAGAATATTATTAGTAGATACAACATATTTTCCATTCAAAGTTAGGATTCTTCTACAATTAGTTCCTTAATTATAATGTCAATGTTTAACAGAAAACCTTAACGAGGAAGAGAATTATGGATGAACTCAAACTTATTTATGAGAATCGTTAACAAATACCAGATATTTTGTCAATCATGAAGATTGCATAGATAATAACAACTTGAGTGTTAGAACATATAGGATCTCTGAGCTGTTAGATTTTAGAACCAAAATTTAACCCCAAAAAAAGTATAAAAAAGAAATAATGTAAGAGAAATTTTATTGATGAGTTGCTATTTACATTGACGTTGAAGGCCTAATATATATGCAATAAAATAACAAACTTAGCTAATAACTAGATAAAGATTAAGCAAACAAATCAAAAATTTAAAAGTTTAAATCCTAACATATTATAATTTTATCTTAATAGATAAAATTTTATCTTTTAACAAATAACATATCTTATCTTTACTACTTTCCAATTTTTATCTTTAAACAAAGACTTCATTTTTTAATAACTTTGAATCATTCTTCAACATTCCCTGTTGATTTAAAGTTTTAAGATTGTTTGAATTTGATGATGTACTTCTCATCACCCTTCAATGGAGCACATCTCTCTATAATTATTTTCTTTACAGCACTTCTCTCTATTCTTTAACATGAGCACTTCTCTAATTTTAACAACTTTGAATCATTCTCCAACATAAGCTCCAATTAATCATAAAGCTATTACAATTCAAATATATAATTGTGGATGATTTGGCCAAGTTGTGGTTATTGCATATGATAAAGTCATTTAATCAGCTAAAATTGATTGTTATCATCAAATACAAATTAATTACTTTTAAGAAATCCTATAATTTTTGTCCAATATCAAATCGTCGAAAATAAAGTTTGATTACTTTAGCATGGGTATTGTGAAATCATATATCAAGATCTAATGATTCATATGATCCCAAAAAACTAGATGATCTATGAATATATCTTCTGCTTCATCTACTTTTGGGTAGATTTGAATATTTTGCAATAACAATGTACCAAAAAAAACAAACCTTTGAAAAAGTTACATATTTTATCTAACCTACAAATCATAGTTGGATTTATAAAAAATAGCATTAATTGATTGAGAATTGTATTAAGGAAGTTCAGAAGTATCTATAGTGTACAAATGGACAAGAATTTCAGCAACTTTTGCTCCTTTTATAAAAGGAGTTCTAATAACATGTAAAAAGAGAGTGATTTAAAAGAAAAATGACTCTTGCATTTTTGCGTGTTTCAATTATTACAGAAAAGGTTATTTATTTATACGTATGATACTTATATAGTCAAAGGGAACATTTCTTTACATATGTCGATTGGATCTCGAAATATATGTTATTCTATTCACTCAAGATGCCATAGTTAACTAATAGATTGATTTATAGATATGTTAACAAGTGGCATTATCAGTGAGAACCCAACGATGAGTCATAACTGGGAATATCATCCAACCAGTTCTCCTGACAGATTTTTATACGCTTTTCATTTCGCAACCATCAAATATTCTGCAATGCCCAAGGTGAACTGTGCAAACTAACTTTTGAGCATAGTGATGATTGATTCTTAAGAAGTCGCCACCCGTGCTTTGCCCGTAATGTGAACGTACATTTCACTGGCCAATTCCAATCCTATGCTGTAAGCTTTTAGCCACAAAATTTCTGTCCTATTTATTTTTGTGGCACGGGGTTAAGAATTGGCAAAAGATCTGAGGCCTTTAATTAGGAGCTGATTATCACCTCAAATCTTCTATCTAATTTTATTATATCTAACTCTGTTCAAAACGACATTATTTTGACCATTGATCAGAGGATTCAAACTTGATTAGAAGAGATCTATTTGCCACGTTTCACTCCTCTTCGCCACCCAATTTTAGGTAGAGACAAAAATGGCAGCTTTTGATATAACCCGGTACTCCTTAGCTAACCCGAGGTTTAGATTAAAAAAGGGAAGAAACAAATGCTATATTTTAGTAAACTTTTCTTGTGATATTATTGTCAGGATCAAGTGGTTGTGGAAATGAACGTATGGCTTTTTGTCAAAAGCGGTTACTTTGAAGTTTCAATCTGAAAATGCATGTTGCGACTGTGTGCTTCCCATCAAATTTGCGTACCCAATTTATTCATCTTTCAACACACTATTAATTATCTGACAGCAACCCCGTGCTGCTTTTTTTCTACTTCAATTCGAAGCCAAAAAATGTTTTTACATGATGATATGCTTAATTACATACAAATCAACATTAAGGTTTCTTTATGAGAAGTACATCCTTAAGACTTCAGTTTATATTATATTATTACGAAAAGAAATTTTCATCAACCATGCAATGCAACTTCTAACATTTGAAACCAAGATTTAAAAGTTTCCCGGTCTATTGATACCTTGGATTGTTGTAGTAAAAGGGATAATTATTCTTATTGTTTAACTCATACAAAAAAACATATATTTTATATAATGAATAAAATATTAAGAATTTATGATAATAAAAATTGTAAAAATATTTTTTAAATTATCTTTAATTATCTTAGTAAAGATTGTCATTCAATTAATTATAGCAGATATCATAATATTTATAATACAAATCTAAACTCCATTATGATTCAAATGAAATATATATTAAAAAAACAAGTGATTTTGAAATTACTTTTTTCTGCGTCTTTCTTCTTAATTAAAATGAGAATATACAATAGTTGTTCCACACTCCACAGAAGTTATGTATATTTTGGCTTTGATGTTGGTATGAGGGAGGACCTCTAATTGATGTGGGCTTGAAACATGCCATACTTCAACTTTATAGGATCACTTATGAACTGTAAAGTTATAATTATTCTTCTAATTATTCTTTAAGAAAATTCAATATTTTGATATTATAACACACAAAAGGAAGAGTAAAAAAGTACATATTAATATGATTAACTAAAAATTTTCAAATTCATAAAGTGATAACATTTCGAGAGACTTTTCTATAGCACTACATTAATTGCAACTCCTACCGGTTCCTTCCCCTTAATGGTCATAAACTATTAAATGAGGTAGTATTGTCACGGACAAGGTCTTGGCTACATCATCTTATATGTCTATAGTCTTGCCAAGCAAATTTTGGATATAAGTCATGCTTTTAAACTCAGAAATCCCCTTTCTCAATATACCGAGTGAGCGTGTGTATATATATCTCTATATAAAGAATAGATATTATATTCATTTTTATTTCTTCCTATATTTATTATAATTTATATTATCATTTCCTCAAATGAACTAAACAAATCATAAGTTTTCTTACCAAAATTCATACATCGTATAGTCCCATCCATCAGAGGAATTTAGGACCATTTCTGTCTCCCATCCTTCAGTTTGAAATTTATCTTTCGTAGAGCAATCAACACTTCTCTCCGAAGAATTCGTTTGATTTTGTTTGCACTGATTGAATTGATAATCAAAGATTGTTTTGACTAAGGAAGCTGCTGTAGCACTATTAGTCAAATCTAGTTAAAGTACGTAATTTCCATTACCGAAGAGTCAAACAAGAATGGTAGTGTTCAAACTCTAACCCAATTAAGAAGTTAAACGTGTATTTACGACTGTTCCTTAAATCCTTCAGCCGAAATAAGAGAATTGTTTGTTGCAATACTAAAGAATGGCTTTGCCACATAAAATTTTAATTGGGAATATTAAATTTTTAAATGAAAGTCGTCTTTTCATTCATACGTATACAGTATCCATCAGTCAGTAGTTTATATATCAGAATCAAGAAATGAACTACTATTTCTTATGTTCCTTCGTTACTAATATAGGCACAGATCAGAAAGGTTTTAGTTAGGTTAGGTTTGTGAGCACAGGGTTTTTTCTCTTGTACATATATTCTCCTCAATATAAATCACTGCCTCTCCCAACTCTATTGTATCCTGACTCTTTCTTTTCTCCTTCTGCCTCATCAATGGTTTGCTTCTGCTTCTTGGTGGACCAAACCAGAAAGGTTAAGAGCTACAAACCGGTCGCAGGATCTTGCACCCGCTGCGGCGGCGGTGCTAGTGTCGCCGATATGAGGACTTCAACCAGATTTTGTTACGTCCCATTCTATTGGAAATCTTGGAGAGCTATTATCTGCACTTTCTGTGGAGCTACTCTGAAGTCTTACAGATGAATGTTTCTTAGGTCAAGCTAGCTGCAGCTGTTTCAGTTGATGATCGGATAGCTCTTGATTCTGTGCTTATGGCCAATCTTTTTGATAGTGGGATGAAAGATGGAAGGAAAATTTACAGTTTTTTTAGTGGCAAAGGTATAATTTATCCTTTTCTAAAAAGTTTGAATTAGTCATTATACTACCTTAAAATTTTGACAATTTTTAATAAATGAGTAATATCGATTAATAATATTAAGGTCTAAATTTGAATCAGAGGGATCGATATAGGTTTAATTAATAAAATATCGTTATACATATATAGTGATCAAAGGAAAGTTTTCTTCTTTAATTATGAATACTCTGGCCTTAATTTGTCGAAGAGCAAATGGCTGGTGGATAAAGGAAGACGAATGATGTATGGAAAGCATGGAAATGGAATTATACCATAGCTAGCGACCTATTTTTGTGTTTCTTCCGTTCTGTAGTTAATGCCCCACGTTTGCACAACTGACTGATGGAATATGTAGTAATTAATTTATTATTATTAAAGAATTTAAACTTCTTATTTTTAATCACCTTATAATTATTCTTATGGATCAACAAATAATTTATCATATGTCAAAATAATTTAATTAATATAAGTTATGATGGCTATACGAAAACAACTCAAATAATGATCACGTAATTTAGTCTTTATTATTATCGTTATCATTAAGTAGGAAACCTATGGATTATACGTAATTTAAGAAAGTTTTGCTGTAATGACGAGTCATTTAATGAAGTTGATAGTTTTTTTTATTTGTAAATTAAATTTAACCATTATAGGCAATAATAAATGTTACAAGCGTAAACATCCCATCGTGATGAACATGGACTAACAAACAATAGGAACATATTACATTATGAATCAAAATTTAAATGCACAGGCTAACCATTAATACAATACTGACATAACACTGGAATCAATTTGCATTTTGTCTTTAAACGTGACAAAGTGTAACTTGATTGCATTAAGTGTTTCTCTGTAGCTTTGAATGCTGCTTCTCAATGCCCTTAAAAATTTTCATATGATAAACCAATAAAAAATCACCAATATTTTATCATGCATTTATCTACTATATCTCCTAACAAGCGTCTTCTAAAGTCCTTCCACAAATATTGGGTGAACTAACATTTGAAGAATAAATGAATAATACTTTCTTACTTTTACTTGCAAAATACACATCTTTTTGGTATTGTTATATTTTTATTTAATCTATCAATTGTAAACAATTTGTTCTTGATATCTTTCCATATTGTAACTGAAGCTCTAGGTAGCATATATTTGCACTACACTAATTTATGTCATGGTACTATGTTTCCCTACTCTTGAAAATGCTTTCTACAAGGCACATTAGTAAATTTACCATGCCTAGACAAAGTTCGTCAGTTAAGCTCTATCTTATTTTCCTTAAGTTCAATGTTGTTAATCTAATTATGCAAACCAGAGTCTCGAATCCTTAATAAAGTCACATATTTGTATGCTAGAGCATAATCAACATATTGATCTTCACTAATGATATTTGTTATTGAATTAAGCTCACTAATATCTTCACAAACTCTATTAGCCAACTATCTATCGTACCGGAAGAGTGTATTGATACCATTACCCAATAATCTAGTTATATGTTACCTGACTTTGCTTCTCAATTTGAAGATTGTTTTTGTTGTGTTTGAAGCATTTTCAGGTATGTTGATCTTCTATAAACTCCTCTCTTTAAAGTAATAAACATTTATCCACTTAACCCATAAGGATCGCTTATCTTTAATGATTCATCCACAACTTTTTAGTGCACATGACCAGATTATAGACTTTCAAAAGGATCACATTTAAACTACCATGCTTCTTCAAAGATCATACCTCAGACTATTTGGAGTGTTTTCCTGTTTTGTTTCTATACCATAGAAACATTTTGAGAATATTATCAATTGTCTTGATAACATCCTTAAGAAGAGACACATAAGCTGCCCAATGAAATCTCACTACATTAAGTACGGAGGAAATGAGTTGAGCTCTCCCAATTAATGACTAAGCCTTGATACTCCAACCTGAGATCCCTATTTTTATCTTATCAATGAGGATCTTGTGATCCTTATAAGTTGACTTAAACACATAAATAGGAATCCTAAGTTATGTAACTGACAATTCATTTATGTTGAAACCTGTAACTTCAAGTATCAATGCTTCTTAATCTATTGCTTTGTTAGAAATATAACAAGAACTTTTTCCAACATTCACCTAAGTCCAGACATTCTGGAAAACATTTTGATTTTGATCATTAAGGCTAAAACATATGTTTCATCATCTCTAGATGCTAAAAAAAGGTCATCAACAAATATTAGACTTGTTATGCTTAGCCTTTGACAGTCAGATTGATATCTAAACTACTTTGTTCTCTCCATTACCTTTTTAAATATTCTAAAACAAACCTCTATAACAAGAGAGAAAAAGGAAGAAGAGGAAGGATCTCCTCGCCTTATACCCTTACTACTTTTGAAACTTTTAACGGTTCCCCATTTATAAGCACATTAAAAGATAGAATTGTGATGCATTAAGATATCCACTCAATAAAGATTTTAGGAAAAGCCATTATCCTCATTATGTTTATTAGAAATTGCTACTCCATATTGCCATAAGATTTCTTTGATTTAATCTTCAAGGCATAAT
>JANSVA010000218.1:52311958-52326651 GCA_025504915.1 Erythroxylum reticulatum | reverse complement strand
CCTTTCATAAACTCCTGTATCAATAAAATGTTGTCACTCATTAATCTACTAGGGATGTATGCTCCTTGTGTTTCATCCACATGCTTAATTAAAATCCTCTTTAACGTATTAGCAATAATCTTATAGGTGATTTTGTAAATAGAATTGGAGCAAGAAATTGGTATGTAATTACTGAAACACTTCATCTCTCCTCATTTTGGAATTAGGGTTATGAAATTTCTACTTATTTCTTTGAGCAATTTCTTACTATTAAAAAACTCTGAGACAACTTTATGAACCATATTTTTGGTCAGAGGCCAAGTTTTGTTAAAGAACATCATATTAAAACCATTTGGACCTAGGCTTTGTGTGAACTGAATGACTTTACTACTTCATCAACCTCCTCTTTGGTGAAAGGCTAGGATAATATATCAACATCCTCATAAGTTATAGTTTCCAACACGATCTCCTTGAGTATTTCAAATATGGAGTGAAGCATTTGTTGGTGTATTCATGATTAAAGTAAATAATTAGCTGCTTCCTTAAGTAAAGCCTGTTGTTCAAATATGCTTTGATTGTATTTAATCATAATGACAATCTGTAGGAGCTCTTCCTTCTTCTTTTTTTTGGGGGGGGAGGGGGGTGAAATAAATGAATAATATTATATTTCTCAAAAAAGACTTTCTACATAGACACTATGGAAATTATGCTCAGCCCTTTTTTTGTTTTGAGAAAGTGATGTCGCTCCATTTAACTTTAGTTAGCTTGTTTGTTTTTACTTTACCCGACCAACAAAAAGACTTTAACAATCTTTCCACTTCTTTCATAAGCTTCTGAGGTACAAGTAGATGTGCTATCCAGTGTTGGTGGAGACTACTCAAAACAAAAATAATCAGTGTACAGATATTACAAAGTTTGGAAATTAGAAGGGGAATCTATTATCCACTAACTTATGGACATGATTTACAGTTCTATTACAAATATTTGAAAAACAACACATCAGGGGTCAAGATAACACTATCTCTACCCCTTCATATATGCCATTACACCTTTATATTATCAAAGAGAATGTGACCATCATTGTGAGCTAGGATTGCAGCTCTAATCCAATTTATGATTGTATAAGCTAACTGATATTTAGTCACCTCCATGTAATTATAGATTCGACTATTTTTCTCATTCCATATCATGTATATGGTAGTAAAAAAAATCACTTTATGTAATGAAGCAGGCGCTTTACCCATAGAGGAGCAGTTAATAAACCGGTTCAAGGTAAGCTCCCATTCTTAAGTTGGGTTATATATCTCCAGCATATGTTGAAATCTGCTCCATGTGGGTTTGGAAAAGGCACATTCAAAAAACAATTGATTTTGATCTTCATCAACATTATGACGTAATACACACATTATTTCATTCAGCCTAAACCACCTACCCTTAGTCCTCAAATAATTTTGATAGCTAGCCAACTAATAAATGTAGCTTTGGGATTTAGAAATTTAGACTATATGAGTTTATAGCATGGCACCTCCACTGTATTAGCTCTGAAAATCCTATGATAAATGTGATTCGTAAATAGGTCTTAGGGATTTAGGTTCCAATAGTTGTTATCCTCTAAACCTGTATCTCCTAGTGGTGGAAGAGATTCTCTCAGCTTAGTGAAACCTCTGAAGTTCCTATACCATTCACCATCTTGGATAAGGATAGATACTTTCTACTCAATTGGTATTTGATTCCTCAACTACGCAAAATCAGGATTGCTTGTTAGGGGACTGGCTTTAAGCCAATTATCAAACCAGAAAAAAAATATTTCTTCCTTCATTCACTCTATGCTTAATATTTAGGTAGAGAGATTGTCTAAGCTTCAACAGATGGTTAAATATTGTAGAGAAAGAAGAAGAGCTTTTGAATTGCCAAAAGCAACTTTCTTTGAGGCATAATTCATAAATCCATTTAGACCAATCACTTCTTTATTTAAAAATAGTTGACACATTCTATTACTCAAAAAGACTTTCTGCATAGATGATATGAAAATTATGCTCAGCCCCCTTTTTGTTTCAAGAAAGTGATGTCGCTCCATTTAACTTTAACAAGCTTGCTTGTTTCTGCTTTATCCGACCAAAGAAAAGCCTTTAACAATTTGTCCACTTCTTCCATAAGCTTCTAAGGTACAAGTAGATGTGCTATCCAGTGTTGGTGGAGACTACTCAAAACAAAAATAATCAGTGTACAGATATTACAAATTTTGGAAATTAGAAGGAGAATCTGTTGTCCACTAGCTTATAGATAGGATTTACAGTTCTATTACAAAGATTTGAAAAACAACACATCAGGTGTCATGATAACACTATCTCTACCCCTTCATATATGCCATTACACCTTTATATTATCAGTGAGAATGTGACCATCATTGTTAGTTAGGATTGCAGCTCTAATCCAATTTATGATTATATAAGCTATTTAATATTTATTTACCTCTATGTACTTATCAATTGGACTATTTCTCTCATTCCATATCATGTATATGGTAGTAACAAAAATCACTTTATGTAACGAAGCAGGCGCTTTACCCATAGAGGAGTAGTTAATAAACCAGTTCAAAGTAAGGTCCCATTCTTATGTTGGGTTACATATCTTTAGAATATTTTGAAGTCTATTCCATGCGGGTTTGGAAAAGACACATTCAAAAAACAATTGATTTCGATCTTCATCAACATTATGACGTAAAACACACACTGTTTCATTCAGCCTAAACCACCTACATTTAGTCCTCAAATAATTTTAATAGCTAGCCAACTAATAAATCCAGTTTTGGGATTTAGAAATTTAGACTATATGAGTTTATACCATGGTACCTCCACTCTATTAGCTCTAAAAATCCTATAATAAATGTGATTCGTAAATAGGTCTTAGGGAATTAGTTTTCAATAGTTGTTATCCTCTAAACCTGTATCTCCTAATGGTGGAAGAGATTCTCTCAGCTTGGTGAAACCTCTGAAGTTCCCATATCATTCACCATCTAAGATAAGGATAGACACTTTCTACTCAATTGGTATTTGATTCCTCACCTACACAAAAGCAGGTTTGCTTGTTAGAGGACTGAATTTAAGCCAATTATCAAACCAGAAACAAGTATTTCTTCTTTCATTCACTCTATGTTTAATATTTAGGTAGAGAGATTGTCTAAGCTTCAACAGATGGTTGAATATCGTAGAGAAATAAGAAGAGCTTTCAAATTGTCAAAAGCAACTTTCTTTGAGGTATAATTCATAAATCCATTTAGACCACATCGCTTCTTTATCTAAAAATAGTTTCCACATTCTATTACTCAAAAAGACTTTCTGCATAGATGTTATGGAAATTATGCTCAGCCCCCTTTTTGTTTTAAGAAAGTGATGTTGCTCCATTTAACTTTTGCAAGCATGCTTGTTTTTGCTTTACTCGACCAAAGAAAAGCCTCTAACAATCTGTCCACTTCTTTCATAAGCTTCTGGGGTACAAGTAGATGTGCAATCCAGTGTTAGTGGGGACTACTCAAAACAAAAATAATCAGTGTAATTTTGTCGGCATATGATAGGTGCCTATTATGCTACGAATTCACTTTGGCTCTGATTTTTTCCAATAGAGGTATACAATCAGACATCTTTAACCTTGGACTTGTAATAGGCACCTCAAGATACCTTAGAGAAGGAGGATGGAGGCATGGTCCAGTAGCTCCACTGAACTCCATAGGATTCTTAACGTTTGAAGAGGTGTATATACTACTCTTCTCTAAATTAATATTCATTCCTGACCATTTATAAAAGAAAGTGGAGTTTTTATCCCTTATTTAAGCCATTGCAACCATGATCTTTGCTTTACCAGAGAATAATCAAACAATAAGGCTCTTAAAAGTTTATGCATTGCATTCATTTCATTATGTTGGAGTTCACTAGAATTAGGATTTATGTATAGCTCATCTTGGATACATCTTAAAGCATCTTTAACAGTTGTTAGCAAATGATGATTGTTTCCAATGTTCTCGTTAGACAACTACTTTAAAGAGGTTTTAATGAGTTTCGTTATTGTTGTATAAACAAAATGCCTAGTGCCCTGAACATTAGTGGGGATAGCTTTCCAGACGATTTCATAAAAACCTCTTATAGAGGTAAAGAAATTATTGAATCTAAAGGTGTTCTAATACTTACAGTCTATATTTCAGTAACGCAATTCAGTGATCTGAAAAGATGTCTGTAGTGAATGTTGATGATGAGCTAGGAAATTATTAAAGCCACTCCAAATTTGCTATACATCTATCTAATTTTTTTCTTAAAAAAACTACTTCCATGTTGATTATTGTTCTATGTGAAATAGTTTCCACTAAAAGGAATGTCAAAAATCTTAATGTTTGTAGTGCATTGTCTAAACTCAGAGCAAGGTTGTTTAGAGGCATAGACACCTTCAACTTCCTCAGGACTTAGGATGGTATTGAAATCCCCAGACAGGAGCCATGGTTTTTAATAGAAGCATACAACCCTTCTTAGCTGATTCCAAAGATGATTCCTCTGAAGCTTATTCTTATGAGCATATATAAAGGATATTACACTAGTTTTCTTTGTAATGTTGCAAGAAAAATCAACTTCTATAATATGGTCTAACATATCCAAGGTTATTACATTCACAGTTTGATAATTGAAGTATATCGGGATCCTCCCATTAGTGTGATGATGGTGATTTGTAATCTTTCTCTAGTTAGAAGACAAAAAGATGGCACTTATCCACCTTTATTCTTAATTCCAAAGTACAAAATATATCTGGTTTATCCTCTCAGGTAAGATTCTTGAACAAAAGTTTCTTAAAAGGAGCACTAGCTCCTCTTATATTCCAAGTAATGATTTTCATGCCTTTGTATATAAAGCAAAAGGTTTTTTTCCCTCTTATTAGATCTTCTAGATAGTGGCTTGAATTCTTTTTCATTATCAATATTTATAGCTACTTGGTCCTCCTTATACATCTCATTCACTACTTCAACCTCTTTTAGGCACATGAGAGTTTTATAGGTGTTTTCATCTTATACACATTCTTCAATCATTATATGCTCTCCATCGTAACTAGAATTAGCCTTAATGAAATGATCAATCTAACGGGGAACTTTAAAGCGAATGTTATTCATTTTAGGGGGGTTTTTATTGCTTTTCCACTTCTTCTCTTAAATTTCAATAAAAAAAGAAAATGATGTGTTAGTGTTAGAATATTTTCTGCAGATTTGCAGATTATCTTTATTGATTTAGTCCAAGTTGACCAGGTCTTTAGTAGTTTCAATTGTTACACTTGACCAAAACATGTTTTTTTTATGTTTCCTATATTTTAGAGAGAGGCATGCATGTTAGTACCTATTTTGAGTAAATCTTGTTATGAATTTGCCTATATAATGGCTTCCATTGTTTTGAATAATCCAAGAAAAAGGATTTTCTTCTCCAACTCTTTCTTTTATTTTAGTTATCAGTGGTATCAGAGCATTAAATAAAAAGAGAGAGCATTTCTTTTAAGAAAGAGTTCTTAAAAGAAAGAGAGAAAAGTGCAGTAGTGTACAAATGGCTACAGACAATTTTATGCAGCTAGCCATTCCACGTCTTGATAGTCATTATGACCGTTTGAGTATAATAATAAAGAACTTCTTAAGGTCCAAGGAGTACTGGCATATTGTTAAATCTAGTGTAGCAACACCTACGGATGGAGTGGTATTTACAGATGCATAAAAAAAGGATTTTGAAGTTGAAAGATTTGAAGGCAAAGAATTACTTGTTCCAAGCAATTAATCGAACTATCTTGGAAACTATTCTTAGTAAAGAAACTTCCAAAGATATTTGGGATTCAATGAAGAAAAAGCATCATAGCACTTCTAGAGTGAAACTCTCGTAGTTACAAGTCCTGATAAGGGATTTTGAAAATTTGTAAATGAGATATGGTGGATTTATTGACAGTTATTTTACAAGGATCATAAAGATAGCCAACAAAATGTGATTCCATGGTGAGAAGATGACAGATGTTGCTATTGTTGAGAAGATATTGTGTTCTTTGGCACCAAAGTTTGATTATGTTGTCTGGTCAATTGAAGAATCTAATGACATAGATGCACTTTCCATTGATGAACTTCAAAGCTCTTTGCTAGTCCACGAACAAAAGACGAACCGCAGTTCAACTATAGAGGAGCAAGCTTTAAAGGCTTCTATTGTTTTTTCCTCAAATTCTAAAGGAAGAGGTAGAGGTAATTGCAGAGAAAGGGGAGATCGAGGCAACAGAGATGGTAACAAGTCTACGAAAGCTGATGATGATCAATTTCGAGCAAAAGTAGAGGTCGAGATCAACAATTTGAGAAATCCAAGGTAAGAGTGTTTAAGATGTCATAAATTTTTTCATTATCGTTCTAAATGTTATACTGAGCTGTCTAAAGACAAAGAAAAAGGAGAGAAATCAAATTTTAAAGAAAAGAAAGAAGCAGAAACTTTACTAATGGTAGTCTAAATCAATCAAGAGCCTCATGAATCAAACATATAGTATGTAGATACAAGATATAGGAACCATATGTGTGGAAGTAAGTCTTCTCTTTCTGACTTAAATGAAGACTTTCATTCTCTAGTGAGTTTTGAGGATTGTTCTACTGTAACTGTCATGGGAAAAGGTGATATTAATATAAAAACCAAAAATAGTTTTGTAGAAACAATTTCAAATGTTCTTTATGTTCCTAATTTGAAAAGCAATTTGTTAAGTGCTGGTCAATTTCAAGAGAAGGGTTATATGATAACTATTCAAAAGGGTCTTGTGAAATATATGATCCTTTAAAAGGACTATTCCTATTGTTCAAATGAGTCCAAACAGACTGTTTCCATTGAAGATTGAAAGTGCTCAATCTTACTTGACGACTGAAGTGAAAGACTCCTCATGGCTTTGGCATTTTTGCTATGGCCACTTAAATTTTGGTGGATTAAAGACTCTTCAACAAAAAAATATGGTGATAGGTCTTCCTCAAATCACTACTTCTTCCCAAGTTTGTGAAGATTATGTTGTTGGCAATCAACATTGTGCTTAGTTTCCTCAAGGAAAGTCATGGAGAGCAAAAGGTGTACTGGAGTTGGTTCATTAATACATTTATGGGCCAATAAACCCAACTTCTAATGAGAGTAAAAGATATTTTATTATCTTCATTAATGATTATACTTGAAAAACTTGATTTTATTTTTTGAAGGAGAAATTAGAAGCTTTTAGTGTATTTAAAAGCTTTAAGGCACGTGTAGAAAGTGAAACAAGAAAGACCATTTAAACTCTACTCACTGATCATGGTGGAGAATACTACTCAAAAGAGTTTGGAGTTTTGTGGCATTCGTAGGGAGCTTGCAACTACTTATACACCACAACAAAATGGTGTATATGAGAGAAAAAATAGAACCATTCTCAATATGCTGAGAACTTTGTTGGCAAGAAGTAGAATTCCAAAAAATTTATGGCCAAAAGCTATGAATTGGAGCATTCATGTCTTGAACAAAAGTCCTACCTTTGTTGCTCAAAACATTACATCAAAAAGGCTTGGAGTGGACGGAAACCAGCTGTAGATCACTTCAGAATTTTTGGTTGCATCGCCTTTGCACATGTTTCAGATGAGAAAAGGAAGAAGCTAGATGATAAAGGTGAAAAGTGTGTCTTTCTTGGTGTAAGTGAAGCAGCAAAGCATATAAATTGTTCAATCCATTGACAAAGAAGATAGTGATCAGTAGGGATGTTATTTTTGACGAGGAGAGCACTTGGAATTGGAATGGGTAGCAGACTACTCCAATGATGTGTTACAGTGAAGCTGAAGAAGAAAGGCAACAACTCATATATCAACAAACTCAAACAGTCTCAATACTTGAAAATCCACCAAGTGAAGCACCAATAGCCACTAAAATGTTACCAACGTCAGCAAAATCTATTGATGTAGCAATGGATACTCGTCCTAACCATGTTCAAAAGAGACCTACATGGATGCTAGACTATGAGGTAACTGAAATTGACTTAATTGAAGATCCAATCCCTATTTTGCTTTATTTGCAGATTGAGACCCTACAACTTTTGAGATTGTTGTGAAAGAGTCAAAATGGAGGCAATGGATGATGAAATTGATGCTATTGAGAGAAACAAAACTTGGGAATTAACTGATCTTCCAAAATGGCACAAAACCATTTGTGTGAAGTGAGTCTTCAAAACAAAACTTAAACAAAATGGTGAAGTTTACAAGTATAAGGCGTGATTGGTGGCTAAGGGATACAAGTAAGAGTATGGGATCAATTACAAAGAAGTTTTTGCTCCAGTTGCAAGGCATGATACAATCAGATTGGTGATCGCATTAGCAACACAAAATTCACGACCTATCTTTTAGTTGGATGTCAAATCGGCATTATTGCATGGAAATTTGGAGGAACAAGCATTTGATCAACCTCCTAGTCATATTAAAGTTGGAAATGAGCATAAAGTATGTAGATTAAAAAAGGCTCTTTATGGACTAAAACAAGCTCCACGAGCTTGTTATAGTTGCATTGAAGCTTATTTTATAAGAGAAGGTTTTAAGAAATGTCCATACGAGCACACACTTTTTGTTAAAATTTGAGATGGAAGGAAAATGCTCATTGTTTGCTTATATGTAAATGACTTTATATTTATCGTAAATGATAATGTCTTGTTTGAAAAGTTCAAGAAGTCTATGGTGATTGAGTTTGAAATGACAAATCTTGATATTATGCATTATTTTCTTGGCAATAAAATAGTGTAATCCGTTAGTGAAATTTTTATTTCTCAAAAGAAGTTTGTCTGAGAAATATTGGACAAGTTTCAAATGAAGGATTGCACTCCTATAAGCAATCCAACTGAGTTTGGCTTGAAGCTAAACAAAGCAGGAAGGATGGTGGATATCACCCTTTATAAGCAAATTGTAGGCAATTTAATGTACTTAACTGCAACAAGACCAGATATAATGCATTCTGTGAGTTTAATTAGTAGATATGTGGACAATCCAACAAAGATGCATTTGTTTGCTGCCAAGAGAATCCTCCGTTACTTGCAAGGAACTAAAGATTTTGGGTTGTTTTACAAGAAAGGTAAAAAAAATTAGATTTGGTTGAGTTTACTAATAGTGATTTTGCAAGAGATCAAGATGATAGAAATAGGGGTTATTTCATGGTCATCCAAAAATAACCAATTGTCACTTTTGTCAACTACAGAAGCTAAATTCATTGCTACCATAGCTTGTGATTGTCAAGCTATTTGGTTGAGGAAAATTCTTGAAGAGTTAAATTTTAAGCAAGCAGGAGCTACTACAATGTATTATGACAACAACTCAGTCATTAAGCTATCCAAAAATTATGTCCCACATGGAAGGAGCAAGCTTATTGATGTGAAGCATTATTTTTTAAGAGATTTCAGGAATGATAAAATAATTTATCTGAAGTATTGCAGAAGTGGAGAACAACTTGACTGACATATTTACCAAACCTCTCAAAACTTCTCCCTTCCAAAATTTCAGAAGGTTGATGAGAGTTTGCAATTTGGAAAACCATGATTGAAGGAGCTGCACAAGTAAACTGAAGACCAGAAGTTTTCAATTTGGGGAGGGAATGTTAGAATATTTTCTACAGATTTACAAATTATTTTTGTTAATTTAGTCCAAATTGACCAAGTCTTTAGTAGTTTCAGATGTTACACTTGAGCAAAACATGTTTCTTCTATTTTCTATATTTTAGAAAGAGTCCAACATGTTAGTACCTATTTTTGTGTAAATCTTGTTATGAATTTGCCTATATAAAGGCTTCCATTGTTCTGAATAATCGAAGAAAAATAATTTTCTTCTCCAGATTTGACATTTTAGAGAAAAGAAATTGTCAAACACGTGAATGAGAAATACTGGCCTCTAATTAATTTCTTGGGTATTCCTTGGAATATTATTCGGCCATACATTTGACATAAAACTTTCGGACTTCTTTAGAAAATTGTGGAGGTTCAGACATAAGGTGACGAGATGTACAGTGGATACATAGAACCGGCAATCCAATAAATGAGAAGTACGTACACATCTTTGAAGGAGTAAGAATGCAAGTATGTACATAGTTAATGAAGTACAACGTCACCGAAGGGGGCGGTATGAACTGCTTGACCCATTCTTGAAGTTCCGAGAAACTGCATAGTCCTGCTTTTTGTAGCGCGTATTTTATGGGCTCCAAATCCAGTTATAGTCGTCTTATAACTTTTCTTCTGTCGTATAATGTAGACTTCCTTCCCGTAAGAGGCTTTTGAATTCTATTTTGTTAATTATTCGACCGACATCCACACAGGTGCCATTCCTTCTTCCATACACACCCATCAACGCAATCTGTAAACTTTATTATTACCTGCCAATGCAACGAATGCCGCATGTACATACAACTGGTTAGATGCCTATCCATTTAGCGACTTTTAGTAGCTACCAATGCTTCATATGTTACTTTTATCAATTTGTAAGTCATGATGCGGGTACACATAAAATGTACACAGAAAAGGCTAGAATGAGGATTTCATATGGTTGTCCACTCCAAAATTATAAAACCCTGGAGCTTATCTTTCTGCCTTCTGACAATACTATGTGCATTGTAATCTCCTACCACTAATCAAAAGTGTACACAGGGAACATTCCCACTGTTAATAATAGTTAGTATTACATATTCTCTCACAACCAGTGAGAGTACGCAGATTGTTAACAATAGTTCTTTGCGAAAACGGATTGTACAAAACTTGCTCTTCGTTTTGAAAGAAGAAATACAGTTAAATCTCAGAAAAAGTCTTAGAATTAGAAAGCATATAAGTAAGAGATATTTATTAGATCACTATATATTAATTTGTGTTCTCTTTTCCTTTAAATTATTATTGACTTTTTTAATTGGTTTATGTTAAACTACTTCTTTATTCTTATATATATTAGTTGTTGTTAAATTAAATTCATTGATTAAAAAATTTTGTTAAATATTTACAGTTTAATATTTCACGCCGGGTAAATCCTTAACCCTTCCCCCGCTAACTAAGACTACATAATGTTCTTGTTTAAATAACCAATTCATCTCCCTCTTAGTTTTCATTAGGGACTAACATAAAATATTGCTTACTATTTCTTATTTGATAGGGTCTAAAGTAAGCTGAAAATATGATAAAATACTAAAATTTCAAAATAAATCAGACGAGGGAATAGATCTTGAATGTTAGAGACCTCATAAATGAACTAAATTAAGTGTAACGTGGCTCGTAAGTTTGAGAATTACGTTGCATTTATCAATACCCCAGAGAAAATGTATTGTTTTCTCAAATATTTATCCTATGATGCTGTTATTTCTGTCTTTCATTCTTATGAAGTAAGATTGAGATGTAGTTACCATAAAAAATACTGGGTTCATGGTATACAAATATATTCTTTGTTATTCGTATTTGTTAAACATAAAAGTTTAATGGAATTGACACAGTTTTATTGATGTGAGTATTAAAAAATAAACCTGTGAATATTTTATGTCTAATTACGATGGCCTAGTGTATCGTTCAATGATATTTATTAATGAGTTCACTGTATTATATATGTAAGATTATAAGTTGTTATATTATTTTCTGAATGAAAATCTAATATTTAATGATATTTATTAATGAGGTCTTTGTGTTATATATGAAAGATTATAAGTTGTTATATTATTTTTCATTAGATTTTCATTCAGAAAATAATAAAACAACTTAGATTTTTTCACATTACTTTAATCAATAAACCTGAGGAAAATATGTTATGTTCTCAAACATTCATCTTATCATATTATTATTTTTCATTTTTATTCTTATAAAGTGAGCTTGACGGGTAATTAGTATGGAAGATATTATACTCATAATAATTTGTGTGCTTTACCTAGTGTTAATTATGCTTAATTATTTATTGTAGCAGTAATGTATTTTGATTTATGGGTATTGTATATAGTATGCATAACCATCAATGAATTGGGTAGTTAGTCCCCAAACAATAGGTGTAAATAAGTTTTAAAGGTTTAGACTAATGAGAGAATTGTCAAAAAAAAGGTAATTTATGGCTTTTATTAACAAAAGGAGAGATGCCATGAAAATTAGACATTAACAAAGAATTGGAAACTAAATCAACATTCTTAAAAACAACAATAAGAATTTTATTTGAGGGATGATCAAGTTTGTGATGCCAATGAGACAAGAAAACTTTAGTAGTGACATTTAGTTGAGGACAATAAGACAAAGTTGCACAATAAACATCGTCGATGTTCTCCCCTGCATTAGAGATGCCCCGTGCAAAGACCCTTCGTAAGAAAAAAATTCCTAACAGAAACATGGTTAGGGTTGCATAACTTTGCCACGGAAATGAAGTTATTACGTAGATGTGGAACCATAAACCATTAGAAAGAGAAAGTGTGTGTTGGGGTGTGTGAATTGTAGTGTAGCCAGTATGTGAAATATCACGCAAGAAAATCTCATCTGGACCCATTGTCAGAATAGGAATGCAAGGTTGATAGATTTGATGTTGATGATGGGAAGCGGCACTATCAAATAGCCAAAGTTATTGCATACGAGTAGAATTCATGGAAGTGGCATGATTAGCCATTGGACTGGAAATGGCAGCACCATGTTGCGAGGTAATCATAGTAATGTTATGCATATTGTGCCTGTATTATTACTGAATTGAGTTATAGTACAATAGGGACAGTAATGTTATGAACATCGCATCGACTCTAGTATAGTACAACAGGGACAGTAATGTTATGAACATCACATCGACTCTAGTATGGAATTGAATTTTGATATACCGCTCACCGTTAATACTATATATTATTTTAGGTAATTTTTAAATTTATAAAATATTATCTGAATTTTTTTAAAATTATAAAAGTATTCATTGGTATATATATTATATATTTTATAATTGTACACCGGCATATCTCTAAAAATTATAGTAATAAAAATTTAAAATAACATCAATTTATTCATTTTGCTAATAGTAATTTTCACATATGTCACGTATAAATAATAATTCTAATTAATATATTAAAAGGATCATGTAATCATCATATAAGTATAAAATTAAGAAAAATACAAAGTATTTAAAATATTACATTTTCTTTATATAATAAAAATAATTACATCAAAATATTAAATAAAAAGAACAATAAAAATCTTTAACTCTTTAATTATTACATTTACAACAAAAGTTCGTGACAAGAAAATTATTAACAAGAAGTGAATCATGAAACAAAAATATATATTATTTAATTTACTATCAATTAAAATATATGTTTTAATTATTTAATTATTTATTATTATTAAGAATTTAAACAACTTAATTTAATATTATATATTTAATTAATTAAATTTAATTTAATTTAATTTATAAAATTAATTTCATAATTATAATAAATATTTTTAAATTTAAAAATAGTTTAAAATATACATTTTAAATAAAATTTTGATTAATAATTAAAATATATCTAAAAATAAAAATTCTTTTATAAATAATAAATGTTAAATTATTTATTTTAGAAATAAAATATTTTTATTAATACTTTATTAATAAATATTATATAAAAGATTAAAATAAATTTAAATAAAAATAATTTTTATGTTTTATTCAATATATAATTATTATTAGTAATAAAAATGTTTATTTTATTTTAAAAATCAAAATCAAAAAATTCGCATTAAAAGTTGAACTAAATAGTTAATTAAAAAAATTGAAAAAGGGAGAAAAGGGAGGGGGGGAAGATTTTTAAAAAATTTTTGAAAATTTTACTAAATAATTTCTTTATTTTTTTTAAATTTACAGTATTAATCAATATTTAGCTGATATTTTAAATACCAACATGTACGTTAAAATTTTTTAATACTAACTGATCCCAAAAACCGATATCTTTAAACATAGCTTCATACTGTTTTTTGGGACTGACAGAGATATTGTTGTCTTTCAAAAACTTAGCAAGATTCCTGTAGTCACGGGTACCATGACCTAGAATTTCGCAAAAGCGACAAAATAAATTGGAACGGTGGACCCGATTGCTAGTCTAACTTTGCCAGGAGCGAGAACTAGTTCCATTATAACCTTCACGAGACCTACGATTATTAGAGTGATAGCTTTGAGCATGATGTGAAGGCCCTTGGTGTGAGGAGTAAGATTGTTAGCCCTTGAGATTTTGCTTTTTAGTGATATTTACTATAGCAAGAATGGGGGAAGAAGATGTTGAGTCATTGTCTTTCAGCATTCTCTCGTGATCAGTTAACTTGTCAAAGAGTTTTGAATAACTAATTGGAGATTCAAGAACGTTGATAGCAAAAACAATATTATTGAACCTGTCTCCTAATTAAGAAAGAATATGGACAATGATATCTTCTTCACTAATCAGATTTTGTTTGAGGGCCAATTCATCTGTGATGGATTGTATTTCGTTAAGAAATTCAACAACTGATTTAGTGCCTTTTGGATTCTTAGAAAGCTTGGTTTTGAGCAGCGATGTGAATATTGTACCTTATTGGGTGATACCGGCTAGTACATATGTTGTGGGTACTGGCTAAAATATCAGTCAGTACCCGTTGTTTTCAGTATCGGTCAGTATCGACAATACCGAAAAATTTTGGCTAGTACCGTTAAAAGGATAAAGTATGAGGACCAATTTGCAAATTTTCAAAATTCTAACCCT
>JANSVA010000218.1:52280393-52308498 GCA_025504915.1 Erythroxylum reticulatum | reverse complement strand
TTTTTTATTTGATTTAGTTAAATAATTTTTATTGCTAATAAAATAATCAGTTTTTATAAAAACAAACCAATCAATTGGCTGGAATGACAAGCTCGCCCCCATCACGCACACCATTTCCATGGTGATCCTTGCTCCTGCTCACATCAGACATACTTATGTAAGTCACATACACGGTCGTGTCCCATGCTTATGTAAGCTTTTGAGAGCATATATATGATGATTTTGAAGTATTTTTTAGGGACACGATGGTGCATATGGTCATGTGACAAAAACCCTAATTTCACACTATAAAAGACAATTATGAAGAGCAAACATTAGGCCAACAGTTAGAAACCAAAGCAAGAAGCGTAGACAAAATTTTGAACCTAGAATGACAAAAAACACAAAGATTACTTTATAGATCCGATAGAGAATAGCTTTCTATCGAAGTTTTAAGGTGATTATATTAGAGAAAAAGGGATATAGATTCTTTTCTTTTTAATTATTCTTCTAATCTTTTACTGTTAGTTTTGTTTTCTATGTTTATGAACTAAATTTGTTTAATGCCTAGGTATGATGAACCTTAAGTTAGGATGGATCTTGTGATTTAATTCTTTTTCTAATGCAATTCGATTGATCGATTTATTGTGATTCAATTATGTGTTTTAATACTTGAATTGATATGTTCGAGATATTAGTTCAATGTATGATTTTATATGATTGAGAATGATAAATCCTTTTGTATGAATAGATCGATTATAATTGGAAGAAGTTGCATATAAACATAAAGATAGGTCAACATAAATACTTTAGACTAAGGTCAAAAATAATGAAATTTACGAATCAATTAATGTAATCTTAGGTGGTTTTGTCGATTTTGTTAAAGCTTCAAGTGGGTTAAAGCAAAAATTTTAAAACCAACAAGAAGCAAAAGATCTTGTCTTGCAACCAATTCATAAACCAATATAGCACAAATCAAAGCATATAAACCACTATACCTTGAACATAGAGACCAAGTAGAAGATCTCACGGTTCTACCTTCTTGCTCACGACTTTAACTCCTTGCTCATCACTTCACCTCCTTTGCGCCAAATAAGATGCACTCCAAGGTTTCCACTGAAGATCGATTATAAAGCCTAATGTTTCCCAATGATAGATGTTACTTCAATGGCTTATCTTTGATCCTAGAAAAATCCCCAAAATAAACAAAAAGAGGGGTGATTGAATGCTAAACACATGAGCTAAATGGAAAAGCTTTTTAGGTCTTATAAGAAGGATGAAGAAAATTGGCAGCTTAGGAAGACAAAAGAGAAAAGAAAAAAATGAAAATTGTGGGAGAGAAGATGAAAAAATGGCAGCAGCTAGGAACTACCCCAAAAATCTGAAAATCTTCTTACCTTTTAGACAAATTAGGGTTATTTAAAAGCCTCCTTAATTGTCTAAAATGCCCTTGTGTAAATAAAGCCAAGAAACAAAATGAAAGGGTAACTTAGTCATTAGGCTTTAAATACATTTTTATGTTAATTTCATGGACACCTCATGTTCTTACAAGGTTAGCCATGCAAATTTTCATTTAAAAAGTCAATTTGCCATTTATCTCATGTTTCAAAATAATTAAACATTTGACCCAATTGCTACATAACTATACCATGTAATTATATGCATTATTTTATTGAGCATTAAATTTATATGACATGTCATACATATCAAATAAATTTATCTAGGATTAAATTTGTTATCAAACAAAATTTATTCTAATACGATATGAGGACCAAAATAGTTATAACATTTATCTAATTTTATCATCATATTCATATCTCTATATGATATACTAGAATAATTTTTCTTTTTTAATCAAATATTTTTGGTGTGACTCATTGGGATCTATGTCATACTGACAATAGAATTAAAATCCTTTTAATTATATCCATCATAAGCGGTATCTAGCAAAATATATTATAATTACTCAAATGACATATATAATAAGAATCGTACACAAATCTTGATCTCAAAGCAATAATTACCTATGTCAATTCTCTTGTCTCATAATATACTAAATAAATGCAAGATTGGAATATGTCATTCTTGCCAATTTATTCTTTCTTAATTTTCAAAGTAAATCGTAAATATGGTTAACTCCTTAGACATCATCACTCCTATCATATACGAGGGATACAAGTATTCTTGATGAATGTTTATCCTCTATAGAAGTCACAAATATTGTGGCATTATCTGTATAGCTACCTATTACGATTAGCTTTGGACAATGCCGACAAATACATATTTCTCATGAAAGAAAATGAACATCTCATACTATAGAATTCAAAACACGTATGAAACATTAATGACATAAACACAATCTTAATAATGTTTCATTTAGGGTCTATCGAATACCATAATCTCCATTATTTATTTGTGTGATTAAACCGATAACTCCTTATCGAATGGTTTGTAGAAAATCACCATCATTTAATCCACATACTAATCTTTTAGTGATCAATTAATATTCCATGTTAATTTGTGACATCCCGTTACCCATGTTAAGGCTATAATTGTGATTTATGATAAAGTAATGAGAAATTAGAAAATACATATCATGCTTTGCATATTTTTGCACATACATGAGAATTTTGATTACTGGATATGAATATGGTTGTATATGCATTCATTGACATTTCCGGGTACATTTGATTTTTTTTATAATGGGAATTGTGGATGATATTGTCTTAAATTTAAATTGGAGTGTATTAAATGTGATTTGGTAATTTTGGTAATATTTCGGGTATTTTGAAAATTTGGAGTATTTTTAGACTAGGAAAAATAATGAAATATGAATCAATCATTGTGTGACAAATGGATTGATAAGTTGATGACAAATGGCATTGTTAATAAGTTAACAAGTGGCCTAATGGAAGTGTTATAATTGGCAGCATAAATGGACGGCAAATGGGATTCATGCGTTGGAGACATGTGTCAATGTATAAATGAGACACCTAGTAGCTTAAGTGTTAAGTTCATGTAAAGAAATTTCTGTAACCCTCACTTTGTTTTCTCCACCGAAATCACCCTTGCCATGTTCTGAATTTCTACATCAATATCACATGAAGCTTTTTCCAAACTATTCATTAAGGGAGCTACTTCATGTTATCCTTTATGTTACTATGTCTGTGGTGTGAAGATCATCTTAGTTCCACCTTGATCTTGAAGTTGGGTTTGGTGGCTTGAAAGGGCTGACATAGTTGGATCTTTGGAGTACTGATTTAGAGTGACTTTTGAGTTGCGATTAGAACTAAACTATTAAGTACAAGATTATTGTTTATGGCATGTTAAATGGCTTGGGAATGATGTTTGAATTAGACTGAAATGCATGTGATATTTGTGAAGAAGAATTGCTGGAATATGTTAGTTGTAGTGTTCTCTCTAAACATCTTTTTTTTCTTTTTGCTATAACTTCTTCTCTTGACATCCAATTGACATGATACTTGAACCCATAGACTCATAACACATTGTCCTTAATCTCAACCAAAATTTATGAACATCTTAATCCATTCGGAAAAGATTGATGATGATGAATTAGGATGAAAATAATGAGGTGTGCTGGAATCTGATAACTGGAATATTTTACTGAACATGCTTCGGTATTTTGGCTATATTTTGATCTGTAGATTTACAAATTAAATTATTCTTGATTTAGATTTAACTAGATACATTTTAATACAATTTTTAAGAAGAAATTGAATTTGAATTCTGTCCGTAAGGGTCTTGAAATTGAGCTTGAAAGTAAGTCTTGGCTTAGGTAGTAGCACTACCAGGGACAGAAATCAGGTTCTGTTGTTGTTGAATAAACTATATTGATATAGGCTGAATCAGACAAAGATGTCTTCACAAAAGTTATATCTTATTCTCTTAGATTTTTATTGGTATAAATTTTTTAATTTTTATATATTGTAATTGAGAGATATGAGGTGTACAACTTAAATGCATGATCATGCATTAGCCAAAATTTCAAATGTACACAGCCTATGGTATTTTGAGCATAAATCATAGAATAATGATCCAAATTGAATTATCTTGGTATCATTAGAAACCTAAAACATTGTAGAACAACTTTATAGAAGGAAGTATTGCCTAATTTTATCATTTAGCCTATCATATTAATTATGCAAAGATGACACGTAAGTATGTTGTCAGAAAAATCTGAAGTGGTCAATTAAGTTATGAAATTGAATTCACATTGATTTATTATGGTCCAAATTATAAATATAAGTTTTATTAATGAGGGCTTTGATACCTGAATAATTTGATGATAAGGATCATAATAAGATACCCCGGAATTGTCATTGAACATGTATTGTGCATATTTTATATAAGTAGATGTGCATAAAGGAATACATATACATTTATGCAAAAGTGTGATATTTTTACATGTGTTTTGTATGATATAGAGTAGCTCTTTGGATGCCAGTCAGATATTGCCAGACTATTCAGGCAATAGCATATTGGAGCGTACTATGAGTCAACCTAAATGAATTTCCTAGGATTGATTTGATTTGGTTTGTTAAGCTTCCAATTGTTGAACTGTTGCAAGTTGTTTCTAAATTTCAGACTTAAAGTCCGAGGAGTAAATATTTGGGATTGTATTGGAAGTGCTCTTATTTATTTGATAATTTTATATGAAATGTGGATTCTCAACGAAAGTTGAATGCTGGACTTAGGTCTGAAGATTATGAAATTCTGATTATATTATGTTATGCAAATTCTCAACGAAAGTTGAATGCCAGACTTAGGTCCGATGATTATGAAATTCTGATTGTGCTTTATAAATGATTGTGACATATTTAAATTCTGAATTGATGCATTTCATAAAATGCATGCTCAAATAAAGGCGTTGTGACCGGAGTAACCAGTATCAAGCACTTGCACGTAGAGCTTTGCTCCGTGGTATATGATTCTGCATGTCGAGCTATGCTCCATGATATATGTTTCTAACTGAGCCCAATGAGCCAGTATTTGTATATGTGATATGTGATAGATACTCGATCACAACGATAATAATGAATGTGGAGTCTCATATGCATCTGTATTTGCTTATATATGTTCTAATTCGCAATAATTAAATGACGTGCCATGACAGTGTGAGTTTATGGAATAAACGTGTTCTACATGATTAGTTGCGAAATATGTGATTTGTGTTTATGAATCCGGTGAAATCATCAATGATGGTTCGCTCATTAAGTTTGTAAAACTCATAAAAATTACAACGTGGCTTTTCAAGTTCAGAGGAGTTATCCAATTAGACCAATTGGAGTTCAACCACTGCAAATGAGCATAAGTTAGAGGTCGAGATCAGTTTGCACCTACATATGTCTTTAGTAATTTTATTTTCAATAAAATTGAATTAACTGTATGTGATTAAATTGGCACTAAATGACATTATGATTGTAAGTTTTCTTTTGTATCTGAAATGGGCCCAAATGGCTATTGTAACTCTTGTGAATAGAAATGTTTTTAAATAAAGTGGGCCTGATTTGATTAATAATTTCTGTATACGTGTACATTGTTTAAATAAACAAAAGTTTTGTAATGAATTTTGACTGAGTGATCATTCTAGCATGCCACCCTTGCGAGGTACATACTCGGACATCATTCAAGATATCAGGTATGTGTCCTATGAGAGTGGGGTACTACATAATTACCAAGATTAGGTACATTTCAGAGTAACCATTATTTTCCATTACAGAGTTCTACAATCTGAGTCCTCAACACGAATAATCCATAATTAATGAAAACTCATGGAATAAAATGATATAAACCATCCAATTCATGAACATAACTATTAAAATACAACCATCAATGATTGGCTTCTAGATTATAACACTAACAATTTTAACTAGAAAGAGATTTCAGTTAATTAATTGAGGATTAGTTGTTAATAGTCTTAAGAAAGATATTTTTTTGGTAAGTCAGAAAATTAATAAATGAAACAAAGATATGTACTAAAAAGTTCACGCCCAAGTGCCACGGAAGGCACAACTAGCTAATATATAGCAACTATGCACAGTACACTCCAATATAAAAACACTTAGGGATATCTGTAACTAAGGATGGAGCAAGCCTATAACCACTCAACAACAGAAACACTTATACTCAACCTGATAATACCAAAGAAGTTGTAATCCGAATGAGAAACCTTAACTAACTAATTCTCAATCCCAGTAGAGCAGACCAAAGAGATACTGAAGGGAAATCCGCTCGTGAACTACCTTAACCCAAAATCAGCTGAATGTCCACAAAGAAAGTTGCCTCGAGGAAATGACAGTGTTGCGTCACCAAATGTAGGTATGGCAAGACATGGCCTATCTGAAGAGAACCTAACTTGTTGTAAACCTAGAAAGTTCTAAGAAATCAACCTGCAAAAATTAGTTAAGAACCAAACTAAATAATTACCTCCTCTCTGTGTATAGGCTGAGAAGTTCCCTAACTTGGGAGATTACTCCAAGATACACTCTCTCCACGGCCTTGGCTTCATTCTTGAAATTTCTGGCATTACGTTCAGTCTAGATATGGTAAACAGTGGTGGAAAGTAGAAAAGGGTAGTGGATTATGGCTGAGAACCTGGTACAGGAAACAGTTCTATACCAGGAGAGGATAGCTGAAAGGTTAGGCTGATTAAGGGGGGGCAGGTTGAAATAGATGAGGCACTAGTCCCAAATTGTTTTAGAGAATGTGCATTCAAAGAATAAGTGGTCTATGGATTCATTAGCTGAGAGGCACAGAGAACAGTAGTTAGGTATATAAAGGTACGAAAGTTTGTCCCTTGTTTGCAACTTTTGTCAGAAGCCAAGCCATAAGGTAAAGGAGCACCTAGGTTTACTGTATTTAGACTATACCATCTTGTGCCAAGGAACATCCGGTAATGGAGGACGCAATAATTGATAAGCTGAAACATTGGTATATTGTTTGGTGGGGCTAGCTAACCATTCCAGGTAGTCTGGTAAGGAGCTATTAGGGAAATACCCTAGCAGATCAAGATGCCTGATGAGGTCCATGGAAACCTCACACAATCTCAAATTGTCATTGATTATAATGTCAGCAACTCGTGCTGTAAGCGGAAGCTCCGAACCATTAATCGCTCTCGGTGTAGACAAGGTCCTCAGAATACCTTGCGAGTGCCAAGGGTCCTGCCAGAAAAGAGTAGATACATCGTTTCTAATCCAAAATTTGAATTAATGACACAACTTGTCCCTAACTGTTAAGATCTTTCTCCAACTCCAAGAACTATTATAAGTAAGTTGAGCACTCCAAAAAATTTTCCTGCATAAAATGATTGTATTGACCCACTTTACCCATAAAGCTTCCCTATCTTCAAACAAATTCCAAATTCGTTTTCCTAACAGAACATGATTCCAAATAGTCAAATGTTTAACACCTAAGCCCCCCTCCCTTTTAGGTCGACAAATATCACTCCACTTAACCTTAGCTTGAATATTAGAAACTGTCTTACCTGCCCATAAAAAATTCCTAAGCTTAGCCTCTATGTCCTTCAGGATGGAAAAGGGAAGAATAAAATGAGAGGACCAGTAGACATGGAAAGATGAGAGAACAGAAATAACTAATTGAAATCTGCCTGCATAAGAAAGGCTTTTATAGGTCCATCGATTGATCCTATTGTCAATTCTGTCTATAAGAGAAGCATAATCCCTCTTAGAAAGACGACCTATAATGAGAGGGACCCATAGATACCGAATAGGGAGAGATCCTTGCTGAAGACCAGACACGAGTTTCATCTTATGGAACAAATAACTAACATCTGGGGATAAGAAAATTTGACTTTTAGATGTATTCATGTCCATGCCAGAGAACATAGAGAATGTACAAAAGGAATCAAGCAAAAGCTGAGCCAAAAATAAGTCTATAACTGAACATTAAGAAATCATCCACAAAAAGAAGATGATTAATCTTAAGACCTTGACATCTCCAATGGTATTTAAACTAAGGAGAATTTTCTGTATTAGTTCTTAAAGTCCTAGAGAAAACTTCCATACAGATAATAAAGAGGAAAGGCGATAACAGATCACCCTGTCTTAATCCAGATTTACCTTTGAAAAATTAAGTAGGTGACCCATTAACAAAAATGGAATAAGAAGGGGTGGTGATACATTCTTTGACCTACTCAATGAACCTCATCGGTAGGCCTACTGCTTCGAGAGTGTTGAGAAGAAAATCCTAATGAATAAAGTCATAGGCCTTTTGGAGATCTACTTTGAAAGCACACCTCTTGTGAGAATTGGAAATATGATAGTTCTTGAAGATTTCTTGTGCTAAAAGTATGTTGTCCCCTATTCGGCGATTCTTGATAAAGGCACTTTGATTAGGGTTAACTATGAGAGGGAGAATTTGGCTAAGTCTATTGGCTAAAATTTTAGCAATTACCTTATAGATCATGTTGCAACAAGAGATGGGCCTAAAGTATTGGACAGTAGAGAGGTTAGCAGTTTTGGGAATAAGGGATACGAATGTGGAATTGAGCTCTTTAAGGAGTTTGCCATGGAGAAAAAAATTTTAAATAGCTCTAGTAACTTTTTCCCCGATAATAGGCCAAGCCTGTTTATAGAAGTACCCATTAAAGCCGTCAGGACTAGGGGCCTTATTGGGATTAATAGAGTGAAAAGTCTCTCGGATTTCTTGAGGTGAAACTTCAACAATAACAGCATTCGAAGGAATATCCCCTAGGGGATTGGGAAAAAGATGAGCTACAAACTCCTTAGAGGGGTGAAGATTCTTAACAGGCCCAATAGAGCCTTTGAAGTAATCTAGAAATTGAACCTGAATATCAGGAAGCCCGACAACCCTACTGTCATTTCCCACATCAAGAGAATATAAGGAATTTCTGTTTCTGTTGGCAAGGAGAGAATTATGAAAGAATTTAGTATTCCGGTCTCCTTCTCTAAGTCATTTGATCCTAGATGATTGTCTATATAACGATTCCTGATCCTCGAGAGATCTATAAAGCTCTCTAATGGACTTGGTCTCCCTAGCTAGCAGAAGGGTAGATCTAGGTGATTACTTTAGATGGTCCTGTATGTGGTTCAGATTAGCATGACAAGTCTCGACTCTAGCATTGATATCCCCAATCTGACCAGAGTTCATAAGTTTGAGAGCTTGCTTAACTATCTTCAGTTTAGTCACTACCCTAAACAATGGAGTACCTAGAATAGGGGAGGTCCAAGCTTCCTCAATAGTCAGTAAGAAATTGGACTGAGCAGCTAAGAAGTTCAAGAATCTAAAAGGGGAAGGATGCTTCTTCTGTGTCCTGATCGACTTCACCACTAAAGGAGAACGATCTGAAATATGAGGGTTATAGATAACACAATGAGAAGTTGGGAGCTGAATGCTTTAAGCAGAGTTGATAAGAGTCCTATCTAGTTTTCGAGATGTGAAGGAATCTCCTAAATGTTTATTGGACCAAGTAAACGTAGGACCACTAGAGTCTAAGTCGAATAATCTGTTATCCCTTAAACTGCCTAAAATCTCTTTGACTACACAAGACAGAGGCACTAGGAGGGTCAGCTTCCTGAGGATAGAGAATCGCATTGAAGTCCCCTGCAAGCATCCATGGATATTGACCAACAGACGAAGAGATGTTGGAAAGATCACACTAAAGAAGCTTCCTATGGTTAGGATTATTGGCTCCATAAACACAAGAAACTAGGAAGGTATCCGTACAATGTCTAGGGTGTAATTCCACATGGACAAACTTATCAGAATAGCTAATGATAGAACACAAAAGAATTTCTGGATTCCAAGCAATCACAATCCTAGCATTAGACGAGTGAGATAAGTTGCTAAAGTTGTCCCATCTAGGAAACAAGGAATTGCAGACTGTATTCAAATAGACTGAAGACCTAATCCTAGATTCAACTAAACAAACAAAAGAAGCAGAGTATTTTTTAAGCCAAGCACGAATAGCATACTATTTATTGAGGTGATTAAGACTCCTAACATTCCAAAACACAAAATCCATACCAACAACCAGCTAAGCCACAAACTACTACTTCTGCTTTTTCTTAGTTTTCCTAGTCTGCCTAACTGAGACATCCCCCTCTGCCCCTCCCACAATCCCTGGACAAGAAGGTCTCAACTCAGAAATGGGAGATGGAGGTACCACTGAGTTCTTCTGGTGGATGGAGGGGTAGGTGACATGTTGAAGAATTCGCTGCTATACTAGCCTCCGTATCAGCTGTTACTTTCTTTTCCTCAGTGATGTCCTGCTGGAGTGGGCCTACCACCTTGGATAATTCCATGGAGCTCACCAGAGTAGGGGTAGTTTCTAGACTTTGCTTCGGACACTCTGCTGGATGCTTAGGGGTCAAATGTGGCCCCAGTTCCCTGTTTTTCTCCAGCTCTTGGTGGAAACCAGTAGCAAAAGTTTTCCCTGTAGGTGCCCAAACCTTCCTCTGCTCTCTCGCATATGACTGCCATTCATACTCGATTGTGACTTCCCTAAAGAAGAGTTGCCCAGCCTCACCATACGTAGACAATTGGAACATAGATGGCCATTGCTTTGTCAGCTCCAGTTCCACGCACAATCGAGCATAGTTGATCTTGGTCATTCGTGTTGTTTTTAGCAAAGGAAGCCCCACTGCACTGGCTATCCTGCCCAAGCCTTCAGTATTCCAGTATTCAACTGGGATATTGTAGAATCGTGCCCACACTGGGGCCTTATGAATCTCTTCCAATTCGCCACCATTTAAGCTCCACTGCCATAAAAACAAAGGCTTACCTTGAATGTGCGTCGGTCCTCTTTCAACCATAGATTTCATACCCTGCTTAGAATCAAATTGAAAAAGAAAGTTGTTAGAGCTGATAATCAATGTCTCCTGTAGCTCAAATTCTGCCCATGATCTTGCTAGGGCTCGTTGCACCATTGGGTAAGCTGGCCTCTTCCTCAAAAAGAACTCTATTAGCGCGGTTTGAAACTTTGAAGCCCCCCTTTGCACGAGCTCCGAGGGAGGAATAACGAAGACCTGGTTATCCCTAACTTTTGAAGCGTAAAAAGTGAGCTCCGATGCCTCAAAAGAAGCCCCACTACCTGCCTCCATAACGGCCTTCCAGGATCTGATCGGTGCCGAGTGAAGGGGGGTCTGGAGTGGATGTGGAGGAACGAATTTAGTGGGAAAATGGGTACCTTCGAATGGTGAAGGAGAAGGGTCTAAAGGGGGGTTGATTTCTGGAGAGGACAAAGAGATCGGGATGGGACAGGTGTGTTCGGGTCAGCGTTTTGGTTTGGGATTAGGGTTCGAGTGGGGTGTTTCTGGTTAGGGAATTTGGGAACAATAGGTGGAGAAGGTAAAGGGTACAGGGGGGAACGAGGGAGAATTGGAGAAGAAGAAGTCGAAGCCATAGCTGGAGGAGTGATCGCACCTAAATCTCCACCGTTAGGAAAGCTCTCTCGCTAGAATCGCACTCTCTTATCTCATCTCTTAAGAAAGATATTAATATAGGTTAAAAATATTCACAGTCTAATGATCAATAATTAATTCCAAAATAGAAAGGTCAGTACCTAAAATTTGGGAGATTTATTACTTAGGTATTAATTATATGTGTTCTAGTTTATTATTGTGTTAAACTTCACTGTAATTTAGTTTTAATTAAATAATCATCCTACTTGTTGGTTAGATATTTAAAAAGAGGTTATTTTTAATATTTGTAGTCCTTGTGAAATCGACGCTCAATATTTACCGATTCTATGCTATAATTTGATAGGTGCACTTGCTTGTGAGATCTATAGAGTGAAGATTAGTGTCATATCAAGTTTTTGGTGTCGGGGGGAATAGAATATTATGGCCACCCAACTTTTATTAATCTAGTTATTATTTCTCATTTTACTTTTTGTTTTTAATTTGTTTAATTTTTTTGTTAAATCTTTGGTTTTGTCACTTCTACAGGTGATTGGGATATTTTATGACCTAAGGAAATTCATCACACTTAGTTGGCGAAGATCAAAAAATTGAAAGGGTGGCTGGTAGAAATCTTCAAAGGACTTTGTTTAGAGAGTTCAATTTAGATCGACAAATAGGAAACATCACATTGAGACTAAATGATCAAAAACCATGACAAATCAATCAAGGATCACGTTTGACTATGCTAAGCCAGACTTGACAGGGATAGCATCTAGTATTTTAAGACCTATTGTTACTACTAGTAATTAATTTCATTTAATAGTTTGAACAATTAAACTCAATTCCAAAATATTGCTAACAAAATTTAACATTTGAAAACAAATTTCAAACATTAGAGAACCGTTTTTTTGTATATTAAGAATTTAAACTAATTTAATCTCAATGAAACCCATTTAATTAAACTTAAGAGTTAAAACATATAAAAATAAAATAAAAATCGAATTAGAGCTACACGCGCCGGAGTTTTTCTACTAGGAGCGTGCACTGCACACGTTCAATCAACCATTGTGTTGACTTGCGCAAGCGATCCACGCACTAGCAGCGTCTCCTTGTTCCCTTTGTAGGAAGCGTGTAAGTCATTTTCCAGAAACCTTAGTTTTCGGTTTTCTATGACGCCACCTTCTGTTTCTTTTGCGCTGCCTGCCTTGTTCGCGTTACTGGTGTGTTCTTCTCTATTTAGACGTTTTGGCTTCTTCTAATGGCAAATCTAGCCTTTCCGATTCACCATCGCGTCCTTTAAGTAAGAATTGCCCTTCACCAGTGGTGATAATTGCCATTAATTTGCTCCTTTATCAGCAGCAACGTCTACTGCTGGTGAAGGCTCAATGTAGGAGACGTTCTCTTGCCGTTCCTTTGACCCAAAATTAAACATTCAAACACAATGGCACATACATCCACAAAACAACTTAAAAAATCAGCTATGGGATCTTCATTTGAACGTGTTCAAATCCATAAACATACGGGAGACATTCTAGGTTTTTAGAAACAAAAAAAGAAGATTAAAAAATCGCAATTTTCCAGAACCTTCAAACAAAATATAAGCATGCATTGTTCATCTGTATTATATTCCAGAACAATGAAACCAGAGAACGTATTATCGTGGGCTTTTAAAAACGAGAATAAAGCATGTCAAACGCGGTTTTCAGAAAACTCAAAGCAAAAGATAGTTTCAATTTTTAAAAAATCAAAACAATTTCTAATCAATACTAGGGAAATTCACGTATCATGCAGATTTTGAACTAATAAATATTAAGCCTTAATTTTATCAAATCAATAACAATTAAGCAATTTTAATCAAATTATAAACTCAAAGATGACTTTGATTTAAAACTTTTGGCTATAAATTCAATCCTGGAATAATTAACAAACGTTTTTGTTTTATTTTTCGATAGCCAAGTTCCTTAAAATTATATAAAATGATTAATACATAAATCATAATAAAATATAAATCTTAATTTCTTCCTTTTTCTTAAGCTTGATTTTTTCCTTATCATATCTTTAAAATTGGCTCATCTCAACTATTGTAATTGCACAATGTTCGACTTTTAATAATATTCATAGAATATAATGAGAGAACTCTAATAGAGAGAGATTAAGCAAAAAGTGATAGTTATCTTAAAACTTAAGTTTATATATAATAGGTTTTGAATATTATAATAATTTAATTAAATTTAAGTTATAATTTAAATTCAACTTTAATTAGAATTACTGAAAAGTTTAATTAAATACTAGTGATGACTAAATAAGATCCAGCATTTCATATTAATTCTTATTTATTAAATATCATATATGTAATCATAAATTTTCTTAAATTTCACATTTAAGTTTGACTTCATTAAAATATCTTCTCCCTCTTTGTGACTGCTCATTTAAAATATAAAAAGGTTTTGTCCTTCTAAAATTAGGATTGGTCTCTTGTCCCAAATGCTCACTTATAGCAAACTTTATGTCAACAGATTAACGTAATTTATTATATTATTTTGTGCACAGGTGGCAGTACTAACTACAAAAGGAAGAATAAAATATTACTTCAACAATTTTGAGGTTATATGTAACACAAACCATAGTTGCAAGAAAGAATATTTCCGATTCGGCCAGTAATTATTTGGAACCTTGAGCGAGAGAAGTTCCAATATCAGAAGTGTATGATGAAAGCAAAATGGCGGTGCTGGTGAATTGATGGGCTCAGCTCCAACATTGTCAGGAGTTGGGTGTTGGTTCCAACTTGGTATTGGGCCAGTGGCGAAATGATATGTGAATGCTGTGCCTGTGGTTTAACTGATGTCTTCATCAACTGTGACATGGGAAATTATGTAGAGCGATTGGTAACCTTGAGATTGGAATGAGGCCTTTTGTAAAACACTTTATTTCTCAATATTTGATTTTGGGTAGTCAATAGTTGCGAGTGGGCATTAGACAGCAAGAATAACGGATTTCTTCAATGAAAGATCAAGCACATATTAAATTCCAAAACACTTATATTAACATTTAATGAGTTGATAACAAAGGGAAAATAAATGGAAGCCCCAAGCGAGGGACAGATGGAAAGATTTTAGTAGAAATCTTCTCTCCACCCAACAAGTCGTGTTCAGTTCTGTGTCTCGTTGTTGTCTAATTTGCATTGGCAGATATCCTTAAACACGTATCTCTAAAGTCCAGATGCCAAGCCCAAGACTCTACTTGTAATGAACGACTAAAGCGTTTTCAAGCACTATGACTCCCCTTGGAGCAGTTGGGAGTTTGACTTGATATCGTGTTCACGTTCTTCTAGATAAGTATGTGGTCCGATCCAACTATCAAAGCACATCACATGCGTCTCATTTTCAATCAGGGATAATTAGGCTTATTTGTCCTACTTTTTACTTTTTATTTTTAAAAATTTTTATTTAATTAATTAATTAATTTTACTTTAATCTCTTATATAAATTTTATTAATAAATAGTTTTATTTTATTTTATTAATATTAAATGTTAAATTTAAAATTAATTTAATTTTTAATATATTTTATTTACTAAATCAAAATTTACTTGAAATTTATATATTTTGAAGAAATTTTAAATTTATTTGTATTTATTAATAATTATTAAATTATATTATATTAAAATATTTTCAATTTTATTAATAGTTAATTTTAATTAGTTAAATATAAGAATTAAATTAGATGATTTATAATTTTTATTAATAATTATTATATTAAATAATTATTTAGTTTATAGTAAATCAAATTATGAAAAATACAAAAATAGAAAATAAAAACATTTTTGTGGTTTACATAAAATTTAAAAACTAAAAGAAACTAAAGCTAAAATTCATTCATTCAAAATTAAGATTAAGATACTTTAACACTTCAATGAGAAAATGTGACAAGATTATATTTAGAGATTATAAGAGAAGAAAAAAAAAGATCTAAAAAGTGAGGCAATCAAGAATAATATAACTTTACTATAACTTACCGAAGACATGATATTCAATAAAAAACTTTAACATACTAGATAACAAATAAAAAATCTCACATTGGGAGGTCTTTCACTTTATCATGAATTTTTTAAACATTTTCCTTTTGTTCTTATGTCTTGCATTTAGTCTAACCATTTAAAATGTATTACTTCCCTCTTAGCCTAAACATTTCCTCACTTAGCTTAAATATTTTATGGTAATGACTTGTTTGATTTATTTATTTACTTGTCTTTTTTCTTGCTGATATATTTATTTACTTATTTTATCTTTTATTGTTATTCTTTATCACGTTCTATATTTATTTTATTGCTTATATATATATGTTTTTGTTTTTATTTTATTAGTATTATTTTATTTTTATTTTTATTTGATATTTTAATAAGTATATGTTTTTTCTTTTCATGTGGGCCTATCATAAATAATTTTTTTACTAATTAAAGGAAGATTGTGTACTACTAAACTTCTTTAAACCCTGCTTATTAGCAAAACTTTTATTGGATTGTTGTCATTGTTGTTATTACTTTTGTTGAATCCGAAGTAGAATGTTCACGTAGGAATATCTTTTTAAAAACATTGCTTTCTATCTTTTTAAAACATTTGTCCAATTTTCTAGTTTAAAAGTAGTTCTTTTTAATTTAACTCTACCACTTTCAGTTGATTTATGATTACACTCTTTCTGTCTCAATTCAATACCCTAATTTAATACATAGAATGGTACAGAAGAGATGGGGAAAGTAAGCGTAGAAATTGAACAAATACCCTAATTTAATACATAGAATGGTACAGAAGAGATGGGGAAAGTAAGCGTAGAAATTGAACTAAGTTGATGACTTCCAGTTGCATAAAAGGAGAGAAAAAGAAAAGGAAAAAGGGTAAAGACAAAAGCAAAAGGGCCAGTTACAGACAAGAAATAGGAAGGTTTTGATTATATATTCATTCGTTTTTGGCTGTAATGGGGTCCAGAGGAAGCGCCACAAATAATGAAAGATACAGCACAGAAACTTCCAGGAAAAAGAGAAGGATATTTGCTGGAACAAGAGAAAGTCACAACGATAGTTGCTGGAGATAACGACATTTAATACGAGTAAGGAGGGAGGAGAGGAAGTCGTGTACTTCCAAAGTTTAATTTATTCACATACCCGACGTGAATGGCGGTGTTTAGACTTTAGAGGAGGACCAGGTTGTACAAAAACAAAATAATCCCAAACATGACATTAGATTGCAGTTTATTAAGAATCGAATGGGAACCTTAATTTTGGCTGTGTGAACATTGGAATATCAATCCTCGAAATTAAATAGCCTCCTAAACGGTATCAATCAACGAACGGCGGAAAAGGCATTATCAGTTTCTGGAGTGATTGACTATAACCGTGCAAGTGCAGCCTATAATGATTAACAGATAATCTGGTAATAGAATAAGAGTTTATTTCTCTCGTACCTTTTGAACACAAAGTGTATTTAGTTGTTTAATGTCGCGTGTTGGTTCGGTGGCCATGTGCTGATCTGCGGTGCTTTGATTGAGGAGAAACAAAAACAAGTAACGGAAAACGGCTGAATCAACGTTTCGTAACGGTCAACGTATAGATTAACCAAATCGATTTATAGGTCGGAAATATATAGTCTTATATTCTTTATAAATTTTATGAAATAATTTCTTATATATATATATTTTTGGATCAATCTGTACCTGAACATAAAAGTGAAGTGTATATCGTTTTTATGTTAAAGAGAACTTTGGCTAATAATGTGCAGAGAATTCACGGAGCAAGTAGAAATTAGTCAATTTACAAATAAGGTTAATCCGCATAATCGAGAAAAGGTTATAATATTTGATGTATGTTATTTATATTTTAATAAAAAAAATTGTTTCCGTAATTTGAATTTGTGATCTGATATTCACAAAATAGTAAATTTAATCGTTACTCCAAAGTTTAACAAGTAGAAAATAATATTATGTATAATTATTGTTGGTCCAAATAAAAGTTACTTATTTTTTACTTCATCGGAAGTGAAGTAAATTTTTGATCTTTTGAAACATATTTTCATATTATACCATAACAATTAAATTTTGAAAATCATCGAGTTCTTTTATAAAAAGTATTTTATTTAATAACTCATTTTACTTAGGTCAAGTCCAACATATGATAGAAAGAATCAATATTTCAATTAAATCTTCTTATTTATTATATAATTTTGCTTATAACAAGGGCTTATTTATTTCTGTTTTTATTTTTAATTTTTAATTTTCATTTTTAAACTTTAGTAAAATAAACCATTTGTTTGAGTTACTTTTTTCCTATTTTCAAAATTTATGGAAACCACAAAAAGTGAATTTTGTTTTCTTTTCTTTCATATTTTGGTTTACTATCAACTCAATATATATTATTTAATTATTTGATATATTAATTATCGATAAGAATTATGAATAATTAAATTTAATATTATTTATTTAATTAATCAAAATTAACCATTAACAAGAATTGTGAATTATTTTATTTTATTTTATAATGTATTTAATTTCTATAATAAAATTAATTAATTAAATAAAATTTAATTTACAATATCTTCAAAATATAGTTAAAGATAAAATTTGATTAAATAATTAAAATATGTTTAAAATAAAATTAAATTTTCAATAAAGATTTTAAATTTTAAATTATTTATTTAAAAAATAAAATAATTTTATTGATAATTTATTAAAAATATTATGTAAGAGATTAAATAAATTTAATTAATTAAAAATAATTTATCTTTAAATTTTATCAAATATGTAATTACCATCAATAGTAAAAATATAACTATATTGATATTAACAACTAAATATGTTTTTGTTTTTATTTTTTAATTAAGAATAGAAAACTAAAACTAAAAATTACAATAAAAAACTTTTTTTCCAACTATACCTTTAATTTAAAATAATGACAATGATATTGAACATTATTAAAAATAATTTTAAAAACGTCAAGTATACTATATAAGAATTTGGTAGACACTGAGGCATATCTTTCAGTCTTTAATTTCTTTTACATATCATTTTATATTTGTTTGCGTGGATAGAGTTTAGAGATATGATTTTAGGTTAGTTGGATTTTATTGTAATTTTTGTTCATTGCTTTTGTTTTTGTTTTTAAATTAAGTAAAAATCTTATTTATTTAATCTTATGTAATATTATGAAATATTGTTTATTATTTTACATTATATTAAAAACTCTTCGAATTGATGATAAATTATTTTTATTATTTAAGATAAAATAAGATGTAATATAAAATTTTACCCTTTTTTGTTTTATTATAAATTTTCTTTTTAAATAATAGAATAACATCATATTTTATTATATTTCATTCGCAGGTGTTGAACAGGGCTAAGAGAGCGTTGGTCCAAATACACCTGAAGCTCTTCGCTCTGTTTTTTTTTTTTTTCCCTTCCAATTTTTAAGTTTTTGTACTGTACAATGTACACTGTTTAATTTCAAATGAAATAACAAGTAAACCCATCAGTTATGATAGCATTCACAGACTCTTTAAGAGTAACAAACAGAAAAACTCACTTGTTGCAGAGACATTCATGCTGGTGGCGTATTTTCGCCATCAAAGTCCAATCTTGGCAACGATGCTGACTCTGAGAACCAAACCCACAAATCTTATATGGACAATTCCCTTTAAAATAACATATTGCTTTTCCTGTATTGTGGGGTCCTTTTGATTTTTCCCTTTTCCCCTTTCCTTTTTCATTTTTATTTCTTTTTCCTCCGTTGTCGATGACAGCCTGACCTGGTGACCAGCCTGGAAAGGGTTGTTATAGTTCTGTAGCTGCCAACTACAAAAGTTCTCTCTGCTTGATGGGGTTTTATGGCAGTAGCATATCATTGTCAACTGGTTTTTCATCTCTGACTCAACATACAATTCTCTCTTGCCAAGTTTTATCTGTTTCTGCTTCATTTGTTCAGGTAAGGGTGCATATCTGATCAAGGCTTAAGATTGCACTAGCTTCTTCTGAAGTTTGGTTGAAACTTGTTCGGTTAGATCTGGTTATAAGAAGAGTGGACACTGGGGAATTGCCGAGTGAGAACTGGATTTATAGGATTTGATGTCTGGTGCTTGTTAGTTGGTACAGGTCTTCGAAGTTTGTTAAGACTTTGGGGAGTGCTCACTCCTTGTGATTTTAGGAAGTCTTGTGCTGTTAGATTATGGTTGCCTGAGGGGAGCTTGCGGATCGGTGGAAGAAGAAGATGACGCTAGTACAATGCTTACAACTAGCAATTGCTCTTCTTTTGTTGCATTTCATTTGTTATAACGCATCATCTGCTACATTCATTCCTGCTGATAACTACTTGATTGCCTGTGGTTCTTCACAAAATGTCACATATCGGGGTAAAACTTTTGTTCCTGATTCGGGACACTCTTCTTTTGCTTTAAAAACTGGAACTTCATGTGTTGCTAGCTCAAATTCTACTGCCCCAGCTCCGATCTATCAATCCGCTCGAGTCTTCTCGGGCATAGCTTCTTGTAAGTTTGACATTCAGCAACAGGGCAGGCATTGGATCCGCCTTTACTTTTATCCCATTCCTGGTCAGAACTTGACATCTGCATCCATCACTGTAATCACAGATGAATTTGTGCTCTTGCACAATTTCACTTTCAACAACTATAAAGGTTCATACTTGTTCAAAGAGTATACGGTCAATGTGACGTCAGATTCGTTAACCCTCTCCTTTATTCCTTCCAACAATTCTGTCACATTTATCAATGCAATCGAAGTTGTTTCTGCTCCGGACGGTGCCCTTCCTGACCAAGCATTGGCTCTAAATCCATCTACTCCTATAAATGGTCTTTCTCAACTTGCATTCGAAACTGTTTACCGATTAAACATGGGAGGTCCATTGATAACAGCTGATAATGATACACTTGGAAGAACTTGGGAGAATGATTTCAAATACCTCCATGTGGACAGCTCTGCTGTAAATGTCTCAACCAACCCTGCATCTATAAAATATCCAGCTACAGTTACAGCTGAAATAGCACCGAATTGGGTTTACGCCACTGCTGAAGCCATGGGAGATGCAAATGTAGCAAACATGAACTTCAACATAACTTGGGTCTTCTCTGTGAATCCAAACTTCAGTTACTTTGTTCGGGTTCATTTCTGTGATATCATCAGCGCCTCTTTGAACAATCTTGTGTTCAGTCTCTACATCAATGATGATTCGGCAATTGAGGGTCTTGATCTGTCAACCTTCACAAATGGCTTAGCAGTTCCCTACTACAGAGACTTTGTTTCCAATTCCTCAATGCAGTCAGGTACTTTGAATGTTAGCATTGGTCCAGATGAGCAATCTGATATAACAAATGCAACTATGAATGGATTGGAGATTCTGAAGATAAGCAATGAAGCAAAAAGCTTGGATGCGCTTTTTTCTGTTGCTGATCTCCTTCCTGAATCATCCTCAAAGAAAAGCAAGACAGGGATTATAATTGGTTCAGTTTTCGGAGCTGTTGCTGCATTTGTTTTAATTGGATTATGTTACTGTTGCGTTATACAACGAAAGTCGAAGACTATTCAACAAGGGCATCCATGGCGTCCTTTGCCATTATACGGAAACTCTCAGACAATGACAAAGATGTCTACAACCTCTCAAAAGAGTGGCACTGCAAGCTGCATTTCATTGGCTTCCACCAACCTTGGTCGGTCTTTTACATTTCAAGAAATTCTAGATGCAACCAATAAGTTTGATGAGAACCTGCTTCTTGGTGTGGGTGGATTTGGCAGGGTCTACAAGGGAACTCTTGAAGACGGGACGAAGGTGGCTGTCAAAAGAGGTAACCCCAGATCTGAGCAAGGACTTGCTGAATTCCGAACTGAGATTGAAATGTTGTCCAAGCTCCGTCACCGTCACCTTGTCTCCCTTATTGGCCATTGTGATGAACGATCAGAAATGGTTCTTGTCTATGAATACATGGCTAATGGACCGCTCAGGAGCCATCTCTATGGAACAGATCTACTACCATTAACATGGAAACAACGACTTGAAATATGTATTGGAGCTGCTAGAGGACTCCATTATCTACACACAGGTGCAGCTCAAAGCATTATTCACCGAGATGTAAAGACAACTAATATTCTCTTGGATGAGAACTTTGTAGCAAAAGTTGCTGACTTTGGCCTCTCAAAAACTGGCCCCGCCCTTGATCAGACCCATGTGAGTACTGCTGTTAAAGGTAGCTTTGGTTACCTTGATCCTGAATACTTCAGAAGGCAACAACTCACTGAAAAATCTGACGTGTATTCGTTTGGAGTGGTTCTAATGGAAGTTCTATGTACTAGACCAGCCCTGAATCCTGTTCTTCCCAGGGAGCAAGTTAATATAGCGGAATGGGCAATGACCTGGCAAAAGAAGGGCATGCTGGACCAAATTATGGACTCCAATCTAATTGGAAAGGTGAGTCCAGCTTCTCTCAAGAAATTCGGTGCGACAGCTGAGAAGTGCCTTGCTGAACATGGGGTTGATAGACCATCAATGGGAGATGTCTTGTGGAACCTTGAGTATGCACTCCAGCTTGAGGAAACGTCGTCTGCGCTCAGTGAACCGGAGGATAACAGCACAAATCATATACCCGGAATCCCTTTGGCGCCCCTTGAACCATTTGACAATAGTGTAAGCATAATCGATGTAGGGAACTCCGGCACAGATGATGATGCAGAAGATGCTGCTACAAGTGCTGTATTTTCCCAGCTAGTCAATCCTCGTGGAAGATAAGAAGGAACACATACCCAACCTGTGATTATCTTGCACACAAAGTTCTCAAAAGAATACCAAGTAACACAGAAGGTTATTTCTTGTAGAGTGCTTCTGCTCTTTTGCTTCAATTTTCCTATGATGGTTTGGTTTCTGTTGCCTAAGTTATTACCTTTAAATTAAGTTTTAGGTATAACCATGTACTCATATTGCACTCTTTTTCTTGACAGAAAGAGTAGGAATAAGGTATAGCTTATGATTTAGTTATCTAGTCGACCTGCATATTCCTCTACTGCTTAATGAGTGAAAGCAATTGAGCTGTGTTTCTACTTTCTAATCAACTACCGGAATAACATATTCTTCATGTTCTATGGACAGAAAAGCATAACTTTTCTGTCCACTGCAGAATTTTCGGATATCATTAACAGGATGATGCTTTATCCTCGACGACAAAAAAAGGTCAAAAGTTTTTTTTCTAGATGTGAATTGTATCAGGCATAGATAATTATTCATCTAAACTTGTTGATTTAACTTGACAGTGTATATAAGGTGCCTTGCATATTCCACATCTTCTTGCTTTTTAAACTTCTTTTATGTAGCAACTCTATTTGATCCTCTAAAAAACCTTCAAAGACAGCATATTGAAAACAACTGATTACTCAAATCCCAGTAAAAAGCTCTGCTCCGCTTCCTGATCTATGCTCCGATAGAAGCATTACGTAACCTTTATAGTTTCAACATGAGAAGCAAGCATAAAGAAAGATGCTTTTGCCCCCAATTCTTTTTCAGTTCTTAAACACAGTTAGGTTCGTATGTCAAGCTAGAAACTCTCAAACATTTGAGCAATAACCAAATTAAAGACTTTAAGCAATGTCAAAAGGGAACGTCCAATTACTTCAAAAAGGAAACGGCCATGAGAGCAAATACTAGAAATTTCTGGAGCCGTTAGTAATTAGTTTTTATCATAAATTCATGCTTCATAAATTTTTTTGTGCGATTTGATCTCTGAGGAGTGATGATTCCTAGGACTACAGTCTAGCAACAAGATAATAACTTGCCACGTGGCTTTAGGTTGCCTCGCAATAAAAATAGAGGCCCGGTTTGCGTGCTCTTAAAAATGGAGGCCGTATTGCGGTGAGCGTGGATCGAACACGCGACCTTCAGATCTTCAGTCTGACGCTCTCCCAACTGAGCTATCCCCGCAACTTGCCATTGGTTGTAATCAGATAAAAAATCTCTTGAAAAGAACGTGTTATAGATGCATGCAAAATGCATCTATTTATCGGACTTTTGAGGTTAAAATATTATTCAGTAATTGGACAAATGCAAGACCAAAATAGGGTCTTACAGTGGCTGTGGTCAAAGGTGAAAAGTTCCCAAGAATTTACTGATACTGGTATGATATGGTTGGGCCCAGTACGAAAGGACAGATGAAATGCTTCAATCAGGTGGACCCAGAACAAACGATGCCTCACTTGACTCGACATCAAAAGCTAATGGTGCTCTGTTTTATCTACTCCAGCCCCTGACCTCAACTTTTAATGGAAATACTTGGGGGGAAAAACGAATCCTGCCCAACTCTCCAAACTTTGCCTTTCACGACTGCAATTATCTGCCTAGTTGTCGACACCAGACACCTTCCGAAATGTAGTATACAATAATCGCACTTTTTACCACTCTAGACCAAGCGGGCGGAGCTAGGGAATAGATCACCTCGTATCCAATTCTATCAACATCCACCTATTTAATACATGAGATTCAGAATGGTTATAAAATAGAATAGGAAGAAGATAGGAACAGAGTAACAAAACAAGTGATCTGAACCTATAAAGATGGAGATAGAAAAAAAAAAAAAAAAGTGATTTTGTTGGAAGTGGAATGCTTTGGTGAGGTTTGATCAGGCTTTTGGATACTATTACAATACCGGTAGCGGTGGCTGGAGAGATAATAGTGACGATGCCCGGCTTGTGGCAAACGTTGCTTTAGTTGTACGATGCATTTCTTAATTAATAATTAAAAAATATTTAGATCACTAGTTACTTATTGATATCTTTTTGTAAAATTTTAAATAATTATACAATAAAAATATAATGTTATATTAGCGAATGTAAATTATAGATACAAACTGATTATAAACTCATAAATATTACTAAACGTATATAATCCTAAAATATTGTCAGATTTTAAATGAATCCCTCCTAAAAGATGTGACAAATGTCACGTCAATGTTATAGCATGTTCACATGGCATTTGCAGATCCACAGTATCATGTGTACTATCACATATGCTATTGTAGGCCTTTGTAGGTCACAATGTCATGTGTATCACAATATGTTACTAACATGTCTTGTTTACGTCTGTCATATTACCATTGTGTTGACTTGTGCATATGTTCATATCAAGTTATTATTGCCCTGATATAACGTGCGACGTTACTATTTCCATTAATGAAAATGCTTGATTAAAAAACTTAATTAATGTAAATACTCGATTAAGAAATTGAATATAGAAGAAGAACAGAAATATCCCAATCCTATTAATTTAATTATATTTTTATCATTGAAAGAATTCTTAAAATAACTAATTACAAATAATTTCTTAACATTATTTCAGCACATTTATTATAAATTAATAATTAAAATAAAAAATTGTAAATTTTATTCATAAACTATTTTTTATTTCTAAAAATAAATTATTAATCCTTTAAATATTTATTTATGTATGTTAAAATATGTCTCAAATTTAAATTATGCTTAAATTTTCTTACAATGGTTTCTGTTTCAAAATTTTAATATAATAAATAGATTAGAATCCTTTGATTGGTTAAATTATACATTTCATAATTTTTGTTTAATTAATATTAAATACTTAAATAATGTTTAATAAATTAATGATAAAATTGTGTTTTAACAAAAAATGAAAAGTCAAAACAAAGTTTTATAGTTTTCTAAAAATTAAAAAATAAACAAAAACTCAATCAAAGAAGTTTGTTTGGATTGAATTTTAAAATAAAGACTAAAATTAGAAGTATGAATTTTTATATACTTCATAAATTATAAGTTAAGAAAAGATTTAAAAACAAAATTTCAATTAAATAAATTGATTTACTCAATTTAAAAATAAAACCATTTCTATATTTTTCATTAATTATAAAAATAAGAAACTAATTAAAACCAAAAACTCAGTTAATATTTTTATTTCCTGCATCCAAAATTTTTTGAACAAAACATTAATTTATATATACACAAATTACATTTTAAACCAAAAACGAAATTAAAGAAGTTTATCTTACAGAATAAAAATTAAAACTGAAAGTTGTGGAACAGCTTGGTTGGGTTTTAGTTTAGATGCTGTTGACTATTTCTATTTGGGCAAGCCTTCTTATTCACGATACGAATTGAGTTGTACTTATCAGATCTATGTCCCTTTGCCTGAAAATTCAAGCTTCTCTATCTTCTGATATTTCATTAGTTAATATAAAGCGTGAAAGGCACTCGTTTAAAGATTTGAACAACTCTTCTTAGGGATTCCATCTGTTGTCGTTCAGTAAGTAAAGATTCCCAGGATCCAGAGAACAGTACATACCCGATACCCAACTCGTGAAACTCTGTCCTCCATGATACTCAAAACGCTTTCTAGCTTTTAAGAAGCTCACTCTTGCTATTATATCGACATTACAGCCCTGTAGCATAATGCATGTTAGAAACATTCTTACACTCAACCTACAATGCAAGACATATTGCATTTGGCTGACTTCTCACGTCAAACTCTAGCAACTCTTGATAAGGTTGTCAAATGATCTCTCAACATCAGCAAGACATGTGTACGGATTGGTCTTGTTACGTGCTCTAGTTAGGCGTAACTTGTGTCCCTGGTATACTAACTAGCAGAAGTGTACTAGCGTTTATCCTAAACATATACTTTAGCAATCTACCAAGAACAAAATGGCCCATTGATTATTAGAACACAGAAAAAGGTAATTGATAGATCAAGCATCAGCACAGCCACAAGATAAATGAATGTTCATCACCCATTTTAGGAGATGAGTACAAACTAATACTTCCCGAGAACTGAGTTGTCTCAATATAGTAACAACCTTGTCATGGATATGGCTCAAGGGATATTCAGCTAACGATCCAAGTCTACTTTGTGGGTTCACCAACTTTCTGCAGCAGAGAAGAAGGCATACAATCAAGTAAACACTTCGAATGGCAATGCCTCAAGCTTTGCTAACGTAACCATGCTGTTTTCAGTACTATAGGAATCAACTTAGTTTGCTATAAATTTCACAATGCGTTCCAATTCAAATGGAATATTTTTGTTGTTGAACCAAATAAATGGTAAAAATATTTTGTGCTCTGCGTGTTATTCTAGTACCTCTTCCTTCTTGCCTCTAGTAAAGAATTTGTAACCTCCAAAGATGACCAATCCCCATCCAGTTAAAGAGACAATCACAAACTGTAAAACGAAAAGAAAGAACAAAAGAAAATAAGTATATACTCTGATTATGCTTTTAACGAAACAAAACCTATAATCAATCAAATATTTAATCTCTCCCGCTAAAGTTCTATTTGACTGAGCATTTTACATGACAACTTAAGTTTCATCAAACATTTCTAATTGTTTTTTCTTGCCATGCACGTCCTTTTATCCACACAAGAATGAAAAGGCACAACTGTTCATGTAAAAGATAATAACTACATAATGCGATAGAAGCTCAGCTGCTAAATTTTAAAACTCAAAGTTTGAACATTCAAATCCAAAAAGCCCTTCTACTTTTTTGTTCACTATTCTTCAAAGACAAAACAATTCCATAGACAACATGACCCGTTTATTGGACTAATTCAAGATCAAAGACTAGCTACTACCAGGCAGTTGACATATCAGTAAATTAATAGTTCTTTTTAAACGCCAAATTTACAAAAAGGAGCAAATGAACAAGAACACTGGTTTAAACAATGATAACCAACATAAAAGACAATAATAACCATACAAGAGAAAATGGTCGGATTAATTTAGATAAAATATGGAAGAGAAAAACTCACATGTTCTTCTTTCCATTTAGCTGGGTTCATGGGGTCCTCCCAAAAATTCACCTTTGGAGGTCCATGATGATCTGCAATAACATAAATCTCAATATAAACATAAAGCAATAACTTTGGCAAACAAGGTTGCAATCTTTCACATCTTGGTTACCGTATTTCCGGTAAAAATATATGCTTGTGCATAGAAGTAGTAAAATGGGGATCTAAAACTGGTGAGAGAGAGTTACCACCGCCACCGGCTAGACCTCGCCGATGAATGAGAGAAGCCGCCTGGGGATGTGAAGCCAATTTGGGTGATGAAAACCGAGATAGATTCGCCGCTCGGCGAGCGGCCACCGTCCACGTCGTCATCGTTGTGGAGAAACTACGAGACAGAAGAATATAGAATAGAAGAAAATAGAACGTAAAGAAAGAAGGGGGAAGAGTAAAGTTTGTTGAATGACCTAACTACCCTTACAAGTTGAAGTGAAAAGTGATAAATTGGTGGGATTTGTTTCATTTTTGTTTTTATATTAAAAAAATGGTTGTGTGAGTTTTTGATTTTTGTTCTAGTTTTAAATTTTTTAATTTTTAAAAATTATAAAAATCATAAAAGATAAATTTTCTTTTCTGTTCCTAATTTACTATCATTTAAGTATATATTATTTAATTATTAATAAAAAATTTAATTCAAGATTATATATTTAATAAATTAAAATTAATTATCAATAATTTTTATTAATAACTTAATTTTATTTAATTTTTATAATTAAATTATATGTAATTAAATTTTAATAAATATAATTATATTTAAATATTTAAATAAATTGTGATTTAATAATTAAAATATATTTTAAATAAATATTTATAAATAAAAATTTAATTTATAAATTATTTATTTTATTAAAACAATATAATTTTATTAATAATTTGTTAATAAATATTATAT